>JAHHFK020003476.1:0-134235 GCA_024533555.2 Aedes koreicus
CTACGGCTCCAGGTTGGGTGGATCAGCAGTTTGGCAAAACAGGAACAGGTCTCGTTTCGGATCCCACATGAGTCCTAAAGCCTTGATAGCCTGGTTGGTACTGGAATCGTGAATCGACACCAATGTTTCACGATCCTTTTCTGGAATTTCACACTAGCAGAAGTATCTCCTCGGAGTTCAAACACCACTTTCTTACAGGAAATCCACCCTTCATCATCAGCTCCTCGATGTCTCGACGCAGTTTTATGGCTTCTTCAACAGAATCCGCGCCAGAGAGGATGTCGTCCTTATAGGAATCGTCCAAAATGATCTCGGCGGCCTTCGGAGAATTTTTCGCTCTCATCACGTGCTAGTTGTATGAGTGAGCGCACAGCAAAAAAGGAAGGAAGCCGCCGATGTTCCGTAGGTTACAGTCGACAGTTCAAAAACCTTCCAGCGCGTCAAACGGGTTGTTGCGCCAGAAGATTCGCTGATACCGCGTCTGTGAAGGGTCCACTCGTACTTGTCTGTACATCTTCGACACGTCCGCAGAGACCATGATGGGGTGGGTCCGGAAGCGCATCACGATGGTAAACAAGTCACTCTGGATGTTCGGTCCGGTCATCAGCACGTCGTTTAAGGATAGACCGCTAGCCTTCGCTGTAGCATCAAAAACTACACGGAGCTTGGTGCTGCTACTGGAGGGTTTCAGGACACAATGGTGTGGCAAGTAGTAGGCTTGGGTGCCCGGTGGATCCTCGTCCTCTCGTATCTCGCGGCAATGACTAAGGGCTTGGTACTCATCGATGAATTCTGCATACTGGGTCTTGAGCTCAGGATTTTTCGCTAATCTCTTCTCTAGGAGCAGGAAACGTGTCATTGCGAGGGATCTGGAGTTGCTCAGCTGGCTCACGGAATCACGAAAGGGCAGTTGTACCACAAATCGTCCATTCTCGTCACGCCGGTAGGTACGCTTGAAGTGCTCTTCAAAACGTTCGTCTTCGGTGGTGATCATGGCAGACTCGACAATTTCCTCTTGGTCGAAGAATCGCTTCATGCACTCCTCCAATCCATCGTTCACGGCAACGTTGGCACACATCGGGCTGTCGTCTTCCTGTTCCTCGTACGTGCCAACTACTACCCATCCAAATTGGGTCTCGTACAGGCCAGGTAGGGTGCTGGACAACTTGATCTGGCCTTGCTTAAGCACGTCGAAGAACAGTCCGCCTCCAATCAACATCTCGATCTCATTTGGACAATGGAAGGCGGCATCGGCTAGTAGGATGTACTCCGGCGGGATGTTCCACGAATCGATGTTTACACGAACGAACGGAATCGTGCCTGTCACCTTTGGAGCCGTGAGGCACTCAACGTTGGTGGCGAAATCGCTGTAACCCGATGTCATTCGCACCACCACCTTGTGATGCATCTTGGACTTGTTGCCTCCGACGCCAATGACGGGAACGCTCGCTGGTTGCTTTGGAATCTTCAATCTTTGAACTACAGATTCAGCGATGACGTTGATCTGTGATCCGGAATCCAACAGGGCTCGTACACGGTGGACTTGACCATTTTTGGCAGTTAGGTTGACCACCGCTGTCATCAGGAATATTTGCTTGCCCGGTGAGGGAATGCTGCTGGAACACGATGTATTCACCGGTTGCTCGGCCACTACAGGTACCGGGTTTACTTCTGGGGGCTTCGGCGCTTTAGTGGGCTTCACTTCGGGCTTCTCATGCTGTTCAAAGTGAAGTAACGTGTGGTGTTTTTTGGAGCACTTGGAGCAAGACTTATCGCTGTAACACGCTGCACCACGATGGCCTTTCCGAAGGCAATTGAAGCACAGGTTTGCTTCCTTCAGCTTGGCATGTCGCTGATCCACGGTCATCTTCAGGAAGGAGGGGCCCTTGTAGTTCTGGTGTTGACCAGAACAGAAATCACACACATATTCCGACGTCACTGCTGCTGCGTGTGACGTCTTGGAAGGCACGAACTTGCACGAAGGCGGCTTCTGGCTTGGGACTTTAGGGTTCGTTGAAGCGGGTGCACTCTTCTCACATCTCTCCAGGATAACGCATCGCTGTTTCAGGAACTCGATCGTCTCCTCGTATTCTGGAAGCTCTGTCTGGTCGATGGAAGCTTCCCACAGCTCGCGGGTCTGATCGTCCAATGCATGAGTCAGCACAGTCACCACGAGTAGCTCTGACATTCCTGAGAGCGGCTGATCGAGTTTCTTGAGGTTCTCCACATGGCGCGTACACTCATCGACGAGGTTCCGAAGGTCTTTCGACGACTTCTTCGTCATCTTCTTAAGGTTCAGGATACCCAGGATGTGCGACTCCAGGATTAGCCGCTTGTTTCCAAACCGCTCCTCCAGGATGTCCCATGCGCGCTGGTAGTTGTTGTTCTGCAGGGTTTCAAGGTCGATCACACCAGCGGCATCTCCTTTCAACGAATTCTCGAGGGTGGTATAACTTCACAGCGTCCGAATCGGTCGACCGCTGCATCAGATCCTGGAACATGGCTTTGAAGCGGGGCCATGCTTCATAACGGCCATCAAATGTTGGTAGAGGAGCACGGAAGGATTGCGACTGCACGATGATTGGCTGCTGCGAGGTCAGGTTACCCGCAGTGGACGATGTAGGCACAGGGGGTGGCACAGAATTCTCCTTCTCGATGGACTCGATCATCGCCTCTATCATGGTCGATGTCTCGTTGAACTGGGTTTCAAATTCAACGTATTTCTCCTCTTGGGTGGCGACGTTTTCCTCGGAAACGGCTGCTGTCACCATGTCGTGGGTATCGTTGTATTCCTGGTAGATCGTTCCTAGCTGCTTGGAGTAGACTAGGAGTTCCGGTAGGGATAGACGCTCACTCTTCTCCTTTGCCGCATTCAGCACTTTCAAGATCCGTGTCAGCTTAGCCTTCACCTGGCCTCGCTTCAGGATCAGCAGCCTCAGATCCTCAGGGTTCACCATATTGTTGCTTGGGTATGGGATAGTCCTTCACGGTTTGGAATCACTTCACGGAAATGTCTCTTGTAGACGATGGAATGTAGCTCTGCAATTGTCGTGACGGTGGGATGGCTTTACCCGGGAACCGCCACGACGGAATACGAACACACTTTGTAGGCTACAGGCACGGCAGCGACACGTTTGTCTCAACGCTCGCTTTCGAACGACGGCATAAAACACTACGCAACGGCGGCGACTTCACTCGCTTCGAACGTCTGGTCTCGACCTGCTTGTCGCAACGGGTGGGATTGGAATCGCTTTCACTCGTTTCCCGGAGCGACGGAGCAGAACACAATGACGGCAGAATCACTCGTGATGCCTTGGAACCGGCGCGGTTGTCACAACGGGTGGAACAGTAACACAGGATGCCCGGGGTGGCGGATAGGAACACTACGCGACGGCAGAATCACTCGTGATGCCTCGGAACCGGCGCGGTTGTCACAACGGGTGGAACAGTACCACAGGAAGCCCGGTGTGACGGATCGGAACACTACGCGACGGCGGATCTACTCGGATTCCACGAACGCGATCGCGGAGCCAAGCTAACGCTTATGGTCTCACGTTGTCGAAGCCACGTGAACGCTTTTTAGGGATATCGCGCTGTCCAAGCCACGCGAACGCTTGACTTCACGTTGTCAAAGCCACGTGAACGCTTTAGGAGGAATGTCGCGTTGTCCAAGCCACGCGAACGCTTTATACCTGCAGCTGGAACCGATCTGGCCTAGATCCGGCTCGAAGGACCAAATTTATGTTCGGCAATGAACATAAGAAACTGCAAGGCGGAGCACTGGACTGTATTTGGAGGAATGGGATTTCGGACGGCAATGGGACAGCACTTTTCACTACTGCACTAATTTATTTCTCTGGACTTTACTATTTTACATTTCACTTTCTTTTGTTTCCTTTTCGGGTATAATCACGCGGCACGGTTCAAATTCAAAACTGACTGCGGGAGCGAAGGTGTCCCGTTTATATAGCAGCGCGCCACGTGGTCGAGAAAGGCGTGGAGAGTTCTGCGCGCGCGGAGCGCGCGCGCGGCGTGTGGGCCCCTCCTCGCCCCCCGGGCGGGGGGGCGAAAGAAGGCGAGGGGGGAGGGGGGGGGTGGTGGTGGGTGGGGGCTGGCGGGCGCGGTGCTCTCGGGGGCGCTCTCGCCCTCCCCGGCACCCCGCCCCCGGCTGTTGGTCGTTTTGTGCTTGGGGGGGCGGGGGGGGGGGGGGCGCGAGTGGTGGTGGTGGGCGGCGGTGTTTCGTTGGTTGGTTGTTTGTTGCGTGCTCGTGCCCTCCTGCTGGCTTCTTCGGCGTATGTTCGCGAACACATAGTATCCGGAAGTCGTGCTTAAAATGGACTCCACAAGATCCTAAGGTTTGGTAAATTTCACCCCGTACTAAGTGTACCATGTAAAAGACGCAGATAAGGCGATAAGGTAGTTATCTACGCGCACGAAACGTGGACAATGCTCGAGGAGGACCTGCAAGCACTTGGAGTTTTCAAACGACCACGAGCTGGTGCAACTCTATCGTGAACCCCGTATCCAGAAAGTCGCTAAAGCTGGAAGGGTACAATGGGCGGGACACGTTGTAAGGATGCCAGACAACATGTCCGCCAAAGTGGTGTTTGCCTAGAATTGGGCAGGTACAAGACAAATAAAGTAAGTTAAGTTTTTCCTATGAATTTCATAAATCTTGAATAACTGTACAATGCGCTCGCATACCGTTATGACGACATTTTGAAAATAAATGGCAAGGTAAAAGCAAAACAAAAATCCTACTTTTTTAATGGAGAGACAAAGCTTTGACTACGAAATACTCGCTACCTTTCTTGTTTGGATTTTTTCGGTTTGATGTGACAGAGTTAAAGCCATTCTCTTTGTTTATTTATCACCCGTTAGTCAATTTTAATTAATCGTTCGATCTACAAATTCATTCGTTGTTTTCTGCAACAAAATTGATTCGACCTCTTCTAAAAAAATAATTTTATATCACAATTGAAACGGACGATTCGCAAAACAAGTATGTATAGGTCGTACTTGTTTTTCGAATCATCCGTTTCAATTGTGAAAGAACTATCTCTAAGACACCGAATATTTCCTCTTTTTTTTTTATTTGAAGAGAAGGTCTTTGTTGAATAAAAAAAAATCAAAATATTCGGTGTCTTACTAAATGTGCTATACTAAAGACTGGACTCGGAAAAAATGAGACACACAAAAATGATCACCAAAAATTCATTTTAAATCGGATACTTCTCAAATTTTCAGGGATTAAATAACTATATATTAGCTATGTTTTGGCATAACGTATTTATTGAATTTCCTCCCTTAAGCTGAATGCTCGTACATTTCTTTTGACACTGCTCATGAGACCTTGGGCGAGGCTTTGTCCATCTTCCTTACACAATTTCTCCCAGTTTTTCTTCAAAGCTTCATCGGTTTTGAATGTTTTTGCGCTTTTCTTCAACTTCTTCTTCATTATCGCCCAAAATTTATCGATCGGACGAAGTTCTGGTGTATTTGGCGGGTTCGCCTCCTTCGGGACCACATTAACGCCCTTCGTTTCGTACCAATCCATTACAGGCTTGGCGTAATGGCACGAAGCGAGATCCGGCCAAAACAGCGTGGGACCACGGTGAGAGCGGAGGAAGGGCAGCAAGCGCTTCTGCAAGCATTCCTCTCGATAAATCTGCCCGTTTATGGTCGTCTGCCCGTCCGCACTCGCAGATCGCCTGCCACAACAGGTACTTCTTCGCGAATTTGTCCATCTTTCTCTTCCGGAACTTTTCCGGAACCTCCATGCGGGACGTACCGACAAAAAACTCGAGGCCGGGGATTTGTTTGGTGTCCGCCTTGATGATAGCATGGCTTGACCAGCCACTCACGGTACAGCTTCCGCGCACGCAATTTGGCCACCGTGTTTTGCTTGTTAGTCCGGTTTGGCGCCTTCTTGACCTTAAAAACACGTAGCCCAGCCCGCTTCATGGTCTGCTGGACGAACCACTTCGACAAATTGACCTTTTTGGCCACGTCTCGGGTGGAAAGGTTCTGGTTATTCTTAAAGTACTGCCTCATCTTCCGCGCTTCCAACGTGCCGCTCGATGGTCTTCGTCTCCTGGAACATCTTCACAACGCGGGACACGGTGGAATGGTGTATTCCAAGCCTTTTTCCCAATCCATCTGTGCGACTGACCAGGATTATCGATCACCGCGCCCAAGATTTGCTGGCGTAGCTCTTCTTGTTTCGAATGCATCGTGAAAACTACTTGACAGATCGCGATAAAATTTTGCACACATAAACATAACACTCTTAACTAGTATTACCCAAAATTTCATTTATTTTTACTAACGCGATAAAAAGTTACACCCAAAACAAAGTTTCGGATTTTTTCCGAGTCCAATCTTTAATAAATACTAATGTGCTTTAACCGATTCAGTAAGATTTTTTTCTACACTGTATTTCAACATAATTTATGGTCTACATGCTTGAAGAAGTGTAAAAAACCATTATAAGTATAAAATTTGTAACAAATGTTTTTTTTAAGTTGTTCTAGACCTTTTAAACAATCCTTGAGTTCAGATCTTGATGTTCTACATCATCAATATGTAGATTAACGACGTCTCGACCGTACTTATTAGATGGAAAAGCTCCACGGAACATCATAGCATTCAGTATTTCTAGAATACCTAATGTACTCCAAACTATCCTTGAATACAGATCTTGATATTCTACATGCTCACCAAATCTATTTACGATATTTCCACCATACTTATGAGTTGAAACAGCCCCACGGACATCATAACTTTGTAATAGACATGTTTATTATTTCTAAAATACCTAAGGTACTCCAAACTTTTCTTGAGTTCAGATCTCGATGCTGTACATGATCAAAAAAGATATTTACGGTGTTGAATTGCAGATGTTTTGGTCATATTTTTTCATTTTGATTTGATGATGAAGAGTCAGATAGAGGACATTTGACTCGCTAATAATTGGACATGCATCGAATTTCGAAATTGCACTTTTTAGAAATTTTGAGAGTAATGAACGTTTGACAACACTCACTTCATGAATTATCGAAAATAATATTTAGAAAATCCCCGGTTCTGCCCACAAGTCACCTTTAATTTTTCAAAACGTGAATTCAGACAGCATATTGAAATGACGTACTGCGAATAATTCATTTCTCACTTTCTAGCCTTTTGAATCGATAAAAACATTTAAAAAAATTCCCTGTGATGTCGATATTTTGGTCGAAATATAACCGAAATAGAGCACGGGGATCATCTCAGTCCACTTCCACCAATCGATCAATATTCGCTTAGTAATGTTTTTGAAAACCGTTGCCAAAACATTCTCAATAAATGTAATGCGCTTGATGATGCCATCTCTTCACGTTTACAATCACTTTCACCAAGCGAGCACTGTTCACGACTACCGAGTCGATGAGGAGTGACTTATAACATGTGGAATAGCCCGTCACCACACAAAACCGAAGCTTACTCGTGTAAATTGAGGTTCTCGCATCTGAAAGTATCAGTCAGGGTTGCAGAGAAAATAGAGAGGACTATTTTATGCATCATGCAAAACATCAAAATCTGTACACAAGAATAGTTTGGAGTACCGTAGATATTCTGAGAATACTGTAATATGACTATAATTTTGCAATGATGTCCCATGGAGCTTTGCCAACTCATAAATACGATCGAGACGCCTTGTTGATCATGCAAAACATCAAGATCTAAACTCAAGAATAATTTGGAGTGCCGTAAATATTCTAAGAGTACTGTAATACGACAATAACTGTGCAATGATGTCGCATGAAGCTTTACCAACTTATAAGTACGATGGAGACCCAGTAAATCGCCTTGCTGATAATGATACATCAAGATCTGAACACAAGAATTGTTTGGAGATATTTTGAGAATACTGTAATATGTCTGCAACGGTGTTAAGACTTTTCTTGTAGATTTTACAGTAACAAGTACGGTCAAAACACTCTAAACCTCCTTGTCAATCCTGTACAGCATCAAGATCTGAACTCATGGACAGTTTGGATGAACTAGATCATCATTGTGTCAATAATCATACCTTTTAAATATTTTTGCTAGTTTAAAAAGTTATTTTTGAATAAGTTTGCAAAACGAAGTTTCTCTGTAACTCTAAAAGCCGAATTTTGACAGCAAATTATAATCTTGGGCCATATATGACCCATCCGTATTGAATCGGATAAAGCACATCCACAGGAGAGATGGACCAACCATGATTGTAGCGGAAATCAAACCGTCTACCTCCATATTAGGAAAACCGAAGCGTTTACCGACTATGGTCTAAGGTCCCACAATAATTAAAATTTTATGAATTGTATTTGTATGCTGTTCCATGAAATCAAGGTTATTCCAGCAGTATTGGGTGTAACAATGACATACTAGGTGGGGTGAAAAGTAACCCCCTTGACCGCCAAAATGCGATGCTACTGCAAAAAAGGTTATAGTGCCTTGTAGTCCGTTCATAATTTCGCCAAATTTCAGTGCGATACTGCCCTTAGTTTTGATTTGACAGCTGATTGTGAATGCTCCGTCAGTTTACACCATTAAATATTGGTTTCGAGAGTTTCGTGTTGGCCGCAACTCCACTAACGATCGGCAGGCCCACCGATGCGGTTACATAGGACAATGTCAAAAAAGTACATGAAATGGTGTTGGCTGACAGGAACGTGAAGGTGCGTGAGCTAGCAGATGCCACAAAGATTAGTACTGAGCGCACACGCCAGGTTTTGGGCGAGATTCTGCATATCAAAAAGTTATCCTGCCGTTGGGTGCCGCGCATGCTCACTCCTGACCAAAAACACGAACGCGAGAGCACTTCGAAACAGTGTTTAGACTTGCTGATGCGGAATCGGAAAGACTTTTGGATGTCAATTGCTAACTGTTGATGAGACCTGGATCCACTATTACTCACCAGCGAACAGAATGAGTGCCCGGCAATGGACTGAAGCCGGCACGAGTGCTCCGAAGCGGCCTAGGGAGGCTCAATGGGTCACTCTGCATACTCTTCGTGGACCACCTCGGAATGAATAAAACCATTAACAGCGAGTATTGCTGTGCAGTATTGGAAATCTCTGAAATCTCTGCAAAACGGCATGATATGAAGAGGCCGATTTGGCTCCTTCAGACTATTATCTGTCCGCAAACCTCAAAAGATGGCTCATCAATAAAAAATTCAGCTCACGCGAGGAACTCATGGACGCCGCGGAGGAGTATTTTGCAGACCCTTCGGAAAATTACTTTTCGGACGGGATCAAGAAGTTGGAAAATCGCTGGAATAAGTGCTAGCTAAGCTGGTCCCCACCACATTGAATAAAATTTAAAAAAACATTTAATTTTTTTTTCATTCCCAAGGAGGTTACTTTTCACCCCATCTAGTAGTATGTAAGTAGTGGGTAAATTATGGAGAGTGTGAGCTGTTTAGTGGAATACCTGTAACTAGAAAATAAGAAGAATGATTAGATAAAGGTAGTTGGAATTAAATGGAAATTACTAATCATTCTTCTTATTTTCTAGTGGGTAAATGTTTAATCAAATATTGCAGCACTTTATTACATATTCTTATCAATAAATATTGCAGCACTTCATACACATAAAATGTTTGAAATAGATCAAATCGAGTATTGTCATATTCACGCAAAACAAAGATTTATAAACAACATTGGAATTAAAACAAGATCTTACACCCAGTGTTAAGAAAAAGTACTCTAACGACATCATGTGGTACCGGAACGATTTTTACAACTTGTTTACTAATTGAAGGTGAGTAGATGTTCGGTCGGGAAGCGGAACCTATGTTCACCATAGTACATATATTCATCACATTCTGCAGTCATCCAACTTCAAACGTAAAAAGATGTTTAATTTCTCCAATAAACGGACGCAGTAACCAAAAATATATAATCCTGGCAAATAAAATTAGGTCTTGAATATAATTAAAAGCTACAAAAACGTTTCAGAGACTTAAATTTCGTAAAAATAATGAGCAGTCAGATTTTCAACACAATTTCTTACCTTTGCACTACAAATTCGTCGTATTGATCTAACCGTACTAGGGAATATACCCGAGCCAGACTCCAAGTTTTCTCTTTAATTGCACTTTATCCTCACACATTTTCGTTGCGGAATTGCACAAACCATAAAAATCACACTTCACTTATTACACTAGCCACACGAGAATCTACGAATACGTGATAAAATACGAGAAAACTATGGGATTAATTTTCACAATAATTTAAATACGCTTGCACCTATTCTGAACCGTGTTTACAATCGACGTAAACGCTTGATGTTGCCAAACCATTTTAATATGACTCTTATTCGAATGAAATGGGTTTGGCAGTACATCAATATCACCTGTTTTGTGGGAGTGCTATAAATCGCCCAAAGTTAAACTATTTTATTTTTCCATAGATTAAATAAATAATAACATGCTTCTAATTGTAGATTTTTTCAATATTTACCGAGAAATAAAATCCTACATTTAATAATATTTTTCCATCTCTGTTGAATTTGGCGGCACTGCTCACATACTGTATAGCATACACGTCAACACGCACACTAGTTCAATTCATAGAGCATTCTATGCCCAACGTTATGGTGAGTCTTGTTTTCAATATTCTCATGGAAGAATAACAAACAAACCCGTTCATTTTGTCTTGGTTATATGCAGGCTATCCAACACATTTAAAGTGCTGTCAAATGATCTACTTCATGCGAGAAATTTAATGTTGGGTGTAGTAGTGGAGAGCGTTAACTTGTTTATATTTTTTCATGATTAAAATCAGTACGATTAACATATGTACACAGATGGGATTAATGTTATTCGTGATATTATTAAAATAGGTACATAGCAGTGGCAACTTTTCCGTATTAAATTGGAAGAAAATGATCAGAATCGAATGTTTTGTGCGTTGCTTAACGATTAACGGTAAGTGGACGAATAAATTGTGAATAAATTGTGTACTTAGTGTTCGGTATTCAGTGCATATTCACCGATTTCCACTGGAGGTCTGCTTATTGAGCTCAAGATAGGTACCGCTTTTTTTCTTCGATGAATGGAAACGGAAGAATTTTCTAAAATACTTGGGTGTTGTCCCGCAGTCACGTAGCCGCGTCCAAGATAGTGCAACTAATCAGGTTTTCCAATATTAGATTTGTTGTCATTTTAGCGAATCTAGTCAATCATATTTTGTTCAACTTAATTTTCTTTCTTGTGAGAGAGCTTCCACGAGTTTTTGTTCTTCCTTTTCTTTGCGCTGCCTTGGTCTCTAACAGAAAATTTTGAAGAACCTGAGGAGTGAAGAAATCTTGGCCATAATGTTTCAGTACAAAGTTGTGTTTCGTTGATGTCCATTCTTTCTAAACCATGTTCCCAATTCATAATTCCATTTGGTGGCCTCAAGAACTTTCGGGCTGGATAGTCTTCATTGAGTGCCTGTAAATGGGGTACTATTCCTGAATACTGAATACTTACGTAACAGCATCACGTGATTGCGTGTCAGAATTTAGGTCAGTGCGGTTTCCCAATCGTAGAGTATTGAGTTTCCATTAAAAAATATGATACCTGTTGGAGTTGGGCTTACTGTATTTGTTGATATCGAACTGTCTTATTTCGAAAACACGCCTGAATAAAACTGTAGCAAATCAAATGACGTTGAGCATCCTCGTTTTGTTTGGTTCGTGAAGGATGTGTTCGATTCTTGGTTTATTCTACAAATTTATCTGGTTGGAAGACACACTTAAATTGGTCCCGCAATCATAATATGTATTGCGAAAATTATATGCAGCGAGACCTAATTTTAAAAATTGTGAAAGTGCTCTGAAATATATTTATTTGAGAGTCGCACACAGCCTTTTACAATAATCTGATAGCATGAAATTTTAACACTGAAAAATTAAAAATATAAACTTTTTCAAGCTGTATGACCATATCATTTTTTAAGTTGATAGACCACCTTGCACAGTGGTCCCAACGACGAAAAACGTGGTTCGTGATCGATTACCCCGAAATGGTTGGCTTTGGGCACATATGCAAGATCAGCGCCATCTTTTGATGGCCGCCGTTTTATAAATCATCCCCTTGGAAGGGAGATCCAAAATTTTTTTTTAAAAAAAAGAAAAAAAAAAAAATTGGGGGTCTCTGGAAAGTGGTTGTTTTGTGTAACCCAACCTTTTTTTTTTGAAGAACCAACCCTTTTTTTTTTACGTAACCTTTATTATATTATTTTTATAATAATTTTTTATTTTTTTTTTTCCTCCCCCAGAATATGTGATCTGGACGCGATGGGTGGGCCTACGCCATCAGCATTGAGATGGCAACCAAAGACACATCCTGACGTGGTGGTAACACATGTTCACTATTTTTATTTAATGTCGCGTCACATATCTGGCATTGAAGCACTAATTTTACACATGTGATCCAACGGACATCCTGTCTTGGACCGTTGAATGCTGGTGCAGTCAGGTGGGGCTCTTTCCTCAGTAATATTGATGTGGGATTTCCCCTTGCCTGCAACACCTTTCTTATGCGTTCCCTGACATGATGAGCCGTAGCCACGCTTAAATCTAAATCTAGCTAGATAGGTATATGTTGATAGACAATGTGTTCAAAATTATTGACATTCGTAGGGAATCGACTGTTGGATTCACTGAGTAGAAGTTTTATTAAAACTAGGAACGTGCCGCCAGTCTTATTTTGTTATGTCTCACTTCAAAGAGCCATAATAAAAATACCACACATTATAACAATGGTATACAAACAATCTTATAACGGCTTCATGCTCGATAATTTTATAATAATAGATAGGGAATAGGCGTGATGAAGCTTTACTTTGCCACCGAAAAGTAAATCTTATAGTTGAGCAAGACTCAAATAATTATTGTTAGGCTGCATGTGCAGTAAGACTTTGAAACAATTAAACGACTTAGAGATTAGGATTTGACAAATAAAAAGGAGGCAATGAACGGACAAGTAAACGTAAATTTTTCTACAAAAGAACTATAGAATTTAACTGAATAACGCAGAAGACAAGAACTGACTACTAAGGCGAACAAAATGATAGGTAAATTAAACGTGGTAAGACGAGGTATGCATCGATGACTTTCAGAGCACATGAGAACTAGACATCTATTAACTAATTTATAAACGACTGAAGAAGTTACGAAATTCCCTCTTGAACATATAAACGTAACACCATCAGCAAACCATGAAAATTATACTGTTGGGACTACTGAGACTTTTAACATCAGAAATTACTAAAACTGGTTGAATTAAAATATCTCAACTACATAATAACAACTTATTTTTGATTCAAGAAAACTGCTCAAAAAGAATTACTCATCACATAAATGATGAACTAAATTACAGAAGACTGAAGAAAACACACTGTCAAACTAAATAACAAAAAGACAAAAAGAAAAAAAAAAAAAGTGGAAATGGGAGAAAAAAAAAAGGGGGGGAAACATTAAAGGGAAAGAAAGGAATTATTAAACGAAGTTATTAATTTCGCTGTGCGGTGGTGTAGTGGTAAGCGTGGTTACCTCTCACCCCAATATGTCTGATATCAATTCCAGTCGGCGCCGTTGGGATTTTCTGAGAAGAAAAGCCGTCCGTCCCGGTCCATGTGAAGATGGGTTCGGCATGTAGAGGGGTAACAAACAAACTCAGGCTGAAAGGCACGTCCCACACAAACAGCATAACTTGTTTCAGTAAATTGATTGTGAGTTAAATAAGTCCCAAAGAAGTATTCTATCTCAGAACTGGTTCACAAATCTAAAACCCTTTTTATTGTACACGGAAAAAAATCGTGCCCAGATCCGTGAACTGCGGTCATGAATTCGAGAACAAGCAAAAATACACCGTGAACTGAATCACGTTATCACGAACGTTTTAAGGGAAAAATCCTGAAAACTTGAACAAGTTCACGGTGCGTTTTCATTTTCGGGAACGCTTTTTTTTCTGTGCACACTGTCACACTAATGCAACTTTTTAACGAAAGGTGATGTCAAAGGCAAAGAAAGCTGTATGGAAGTGCATGTAGAACACAGAGCCGGCTTAAGGGTGTCCCACATCAAATTGCATCACGAAAAAAAAAAACGCTTTTGAAAATTACCTAGCTAACCGATCCTTTTCAAACTTTCAGACAATAAAATATAACCCATTAAAGGGTGTACCGTTTAAAATCCGCACACACAAAATTCATTCTCAAAATTAGAGTTTTTATCCGATTATCACCAAATTTTCAGGGAGTAAAAAGAAACAGTTAAAGTTAGTTTTGACATCATTCATTTAATTTATTTCACCTTTATATCCGAATGTGGAACCTTGGCCTCAATCCCAGCCATAAGGTTCTGCACGACCTCAGAATTGACCGGTTTTTGCATATTAACCCATGCTTTCTTCATTTCTTCAATATTTTTCACCACTTTAGGTCGTTTCAGAAGGTGCTCCTTCACAATGGCCCAGTATTTTTCTATTGGGCGCAGTTTTAGAGTGTTTGGGGGGTTCAGATCTTTAGGCACGAAAACGACATCATTCGCCTAATACCACTCTAGCACGTCCTTCGTGTAGTGGCATGATGCCAAATCCGGCAGGAAAATCGTCAGAATCAGTCAGAATTAAAAAAACAGTTAAAAATTTTAAAATATGGGTCAAATCATTTTGCCAAATAGGAGCAAAAAAAAAAAAAAAAATTAAATCTACCCTATTCTTCAGGGTACAAAGCGAGTTACATGCTTATAATTATTAAAATTAACGTTCAATTTATTGTGCGTTAATTTAAATAATATGATCCCAGAAAAATTGCTGAAATGAATATTTTTTTATGGAGCTTAGATGGGTCGATTGAAGGAAAAATTGCTTTAAACATAGTACGGTGCTTGGCAGCTGAACAGCTAAACGCCCTTTAAAAAAATTAGGAAATTTCTTTAAAAAAAAAACGTTAACTCCTATTCAATAAAAAATAGACGCCTACGCTTGAAGATTCAACTCTGCGCTATGCTGTGCTATAAATTTGACGTTTTCTTTCGGATACAGGAAGACGCAGTGTCATAAAAAAAGGCTTGCTTTCTATGGAATATTTATGAATTTATCTCTATGGCATTGTTCTTATTGATGCGTCAATAAATGCGTTTATGGGAAATTTTCACTGTATTATGGAAATAAATGATTTAAGTTTTTTTTGTGGAAACTTTGAATGTTTTCATAGCTTTATTTAATTTCTAGTGATTTTTATGTTTTTGATATTTTCAATTCATAAAGAAATTTCTGTTTATTTTTTATTGCTTTTCGTGATGAACATTTTTGATTTTTTCAATGGAAACTTTTGATTTTGCTAGAGTAATTGTAAAATGTTTCATTGATATTTTGGATCTTGTTATTGTTTGAAAATAATTAATTTCGGGAAAGTTTTCATTTGGCAATGAGCAAGTTAGTTTTTCTATGGGAATTTTCAATTGCTCATTACTGTTACCCCTATTTAGTTACTGACAATTTTAGGCTTTTTTACGGAAATTTTATATATTTTTAATGAGTACTTTATATTCATATGCGTGCCAGCCGTCAAAAGACTAGAGATATGTTTAAGTTTTTTGTATGTGTATCTTTCAGATGTAATAGAAACTGGGAAAAATAGATGAAATGATCAAAACTACAAGCATATGACTGCCAACTTTTCATTATGTTTATTTTTGGATTTGCATCTAACTCATATAGTTACTAATTGAATCAATTAGTTGTACCTACTATTTCCAAACAACCACTTTGAATCCGGTTTATACGCAGTTCTGAAAATTTTGATACCGCTTCCACACAACTCTACACATGGTGTTGGATGTGGAAAATATTTATCTCTCATATGTTCTTAAAGTTCTCTCGCTCTCGCCCTCTCTCTTCTTTCCGTCCATGACAAGCCTCCAGTATCAATGTAATATGTAGGTATGTGTCATATTCCACACGCATAAATTAATTTGCTCTCCCGTTCCGTCGCTGTAATAATAGTTACTTCAGCACAACAGATTGGATGTAATTTTGATTAGCTTCCTTTTGGCTGATTGCGAAGCAGTTCATTTTTACTCTGGGACCTCTAAGCACTCCGTTGGATGTACCCAATACAAATTTTAACCAATTGACATTTGTTCATCTTGCAACACACATCTCGAAATCAGTAGTTCTTCAATTAAGTAATACAACTCCACCGACAGCTCCCATATATGAGTACAGTGTCTAGCTTGGAACTCATCATACCGCTGTGCTCAGTTTGGGAATTCTCTTCAAATTAGCATCGGAAGTCCCAGCACAGACCGCGAGAGAAGTACACCTCACCGTGGTTGCTGTGGAAGGCGCAAAACTACGCTGCTAGTCTATGCTGAACCCTCGCTCCGAATGGATGCACTCTGCTTGAAGTGAAAAAAATATACGACGGGGTTTTTTAGTTGAAGCAAAATTGAACCGTTTGCTGCTTGGCAGTAGTGGTGGTATGTTGGATCTATGCTCTGCCCGTACCCATTACATAATCGTATAGTGCGCTCTACGTACAGGTATTCGTTGGTTTGTTGATTGTCGGTGTGTCGAGCCGGGAAGCAAAAAATCTAGTGTGCTGCTTGTATACGAGGTGTGCAATTCGAAGGCGTAGACGACCTCGTGGTGCTTGTAGCTATTGCGGAAAGAAACGAACGTTGTTTTCAGGAAGGATTTTCCAGCATCTGTTTTTTAATGGTTCGTTGTTTGACAAATGGAAACGGAAAATAAAGTGCATAGTGGAATCGAAAAGTGCTAATTCAATTTTGACGAGGTCAAATGCGACAAAATAGGTCAACGGTTTGCGAAGTGCGCGGAAAAGTTATCAACTGTGAGGAAATGCCTTTGTGTCACTGGAGATAGAATTCTGAGTTCCATAAGAAGAGACAACAAGAAAAAGTTTGCATTGGTGATACTGTTAATGTGCTTATAGAAGAGAAAAAAAAACTCGCCTGGTTGAATCAACAACTCGTCAACAAGATATACGTGACAGTGATGAATAGATATGTAACAAGCAACCAGAAGTAGCCATTTTACTGTTCAAATCCTGATATTCCACGTTCATTGGAGAATAGAGCAGGTTTCCAATTTTGGCGCCTCCCAGTTTCTACGCAAAAATATCGATTTTTCCATTGTTGGTCTCAGACGCTATTCAAGAAAGCAGTGCCGCAACACGTTTTCTTGTCTGCGTTGGGAAGAAGCTTGCAAATAATAATCGTCAGACAGCCTCTTCATCTCCGTGCTTGTTTGTAGCTGTCGTCATCACCACGATGGATGCTTTCAAAGCTACGAGAACGTTATCGTTATTTCAATTGTCATCAACTAGCGCGTTAGTTCCTTTGGTTCGACATGTGATCGTCGAGATGGAAACTTTCGCCGAGTGTCACTTACGATGGAAATTATGTGCTGATTCACCTCACCTCAACTTAATTAGCCGAACAACAGCAATCCGAGTAGACGGTGATTTCCAGATGACTGGAAAATATCATATTCATTGCGGTTAAGCTTGGGATATCCGTGGTCTTGTCTTGTGATACAAATTTCTAAGTATATATCGTACTTTCAAACTAATCTAACAAGATATCGTAATTAATGTGCATGGTTGAAACACACAAACAAAGAACGTCTCAAAGCTATACCCCTAACTGGCGTCATCTAAAATTAATGGACCGTTTTCGTCATCAAGATCAACTGCGTCATACATTGCTTCATTCGTATCAGAGCGAGGCGGGTATATTTACCAAAGCAACACACATTGATGCATACATTTTCACCTGTTTCTGCCGGATTTCCCGACTGCCTACTGCGCTCGTTATAGATGAAGCGAAAAGGAAAAGGTGCAATTTTTTCTTATTTTTGTTGCCAATTCCTGTCGAAAGTATTTCCAGTTATTATAAATGCATATGTAAAAAACGGGTGAAATGAATACGCGCAAACAACTGGGCGTAAAACAACATATTGATCTTGTAACAGATGAATGATTATTCATTGATAAGTAAAAAATATGATATATCAAAGAATGTGTCACAGTGGTCGCAGGAAAATAGTCCAGGGAATTTCGAGCTCGATTTGAAACATTTGAGCATTTTGGGTCCCGATATGAGGAGAATATCAAAGAATATGAAGAAAAAAATATCTGAACATCTCAATGCGTTGTTAGTTTGGCTAACATAAGCGTTATTTCAATAATAATAATAAACATTGTTCGGTTGGATACTACCGAACCGTACGAATATTATTAATGAATTTTCAAACCAAGAACAAAATACTGTTGAGCTGTCGAGACCTAACTAATTTCTAAATACGTTATTTATGGTTAAGCACCAATCTACTCTTAAAATCAAAATTCCCTCAAGAACGGATTGACGGATTTTCATTCTTTTTTCTTGTCTTCTTCTTCTTGTCTTGGTTTCTTTCTTATAAAAATAAAAATAAAACCAACCGATTTTTCGATATATACGCGTTGGCAGGCAGGCGTTTGCCGAATCAGGTAGTATAAAATATATTCAGTTTTTTTTCGCTCAAATTTGAAAATAATGACTGCTTTTGTTGTCATATTTCAAGAGTATAATCATCAAGAATTTTGTTTTTCTTCAAAATTCGCACTCAAATTGATTAATTAATGGATCTAGACCCGACCCTACATATCGAACCCATTAACACATAAGCCGGTACCAACGGCTTTACTTTCCTTCCGAAGGAAGACATGATCAGAGATTTTTCGTCTCAGAAAACTTTATAGTATTTCCTATAGTTATATATTTTACGTATAAAATTTAAAATGGAACGGAAATATAAAGTGGTCAAAGCCCATTTGTTTGGGGCTTGTCCTTAGTTTTTCTGTGAACCAATTGAGCTGACACTTGGACTATAGCCTGGAAATTACTCTGTATTACGACAAAACAGTTCGACCAGTTTTTGATTTCAATCATTTGAGGGTTTGAAACAAAGGGACTTCATGTGTGTCATTTTATCATCATTCAATCACATTGCTTTTTTCGCTAACTTGATCGCCTTCATATCGTCCATCAAGTTCTGCAAAGTGGTTTTTGTGCACTTCCTCGACTCTGGTGACCAGTTTTTCTTGAACCCTGACATGTTTAGGGACACTGCACCTGCCTTTTAGAGGTTTCGCTTGACGATTGCCCAGTAGCGTTCGATCAGTCGCAGTTGTGGACTGTTTGGTCGGTTGATATATTTTTCAAAGAAATCAACGTTGTTATCAGAAAACCACTTTAGAAAATGGAAACTCGCAAGCCACATGTGCAAGTTGCTTGAAAAACGAAAACCTTCTCACCAATTTTTCCGTCGCAACAGTCGTATCTGCAATTGGTATACTACCTCCATCCGATTTGGTGTAGAATTGGGGTCCCGGCCGTGTTCTGAAATGCTCTTTCACGTACGTTGTACACAGTTTTCGGACCTTCATTTGGGCACGAAACTTCTGCTCCAGAGATTGCTATGATACCTTCTCCTTCCTGTATGTCTACAAATAATTTCTTTTCTTAATCCGCTGGATCATTCCGATGCTGGTCCTGTATTTCAAATCACGAGTAGAGGCTGTTTTCTTCTCCTGATTATAATCGACGACTATTTGGTCCGATTCGGGATTGCTGGAACCGGGTATTCGTTCTTGGCAGATCCTTTAGGGTGTACAGGAATCAATTAAATTAATCAATGTACAGCTTATGCAGTCGAAAAAAAGCTGCAGAATAAAAGCTTATGCAGTCAAAAACTGTTTAAACCAAGAAGCTCATTCAACTTTTAATCAGCTCAAATTTTTATCGAGCTAATAGCGAATCCTGCAAATTATGCTCAAAATTCTACGCATATCGTATCTTCACTAGGATGATTCAAGTATTCTGCAGAGGTTTACAAGCAAAACTAGCGAAGTGAGAGAAATCACTCTTCTGGGTTATTGAAACGAAGACCCACGTGACGGTGATGTATGTTTAGATTGAGATATGCTCACCTTAAGGAGATCATTATTGAACATTTCCATTCTCCATGGACCAAGCAAAATGCATTAAAAATATGATTCATAAAATTTACTTGCATATTAGGAAATGCATTCATTTTACGAGCCTCTTCAGTTTCGTTTATTTGCAAAAACAAATTTTGAGGATAGTACGGAATAGACTGATTCGAAGGAATCAATCGTGCAGTGCACAAGGTGCACATGTGAACGAGACACCACTGTCTACCCTAGGTTTTCACTATAAGTCGTTTTCAATTCCTCTCTTGAAAACTTCGTTAAAAGTGCTTTCGATTATGAAAATAAGATATTGATTATTTTGATTATTAGAATCTGTTATTTGTTTCTCAAAAAGCAATTTTAGTTATATCATCCTCATTTACATCATTTTTATCATATTTTGCTATTTTTTTTAAACTGGATCAACCAAAATGTAGGTGTGTTGTTCAAGTAGAGAGAATCCAGGAATAAACTAAATAATTTGAGTTTCCCCTAACATCAAAATGATACCAATTCGGAAAAATAAAGAATTGATCAACATAAATTGAAAACATTATAAGCTACTCAATAGTTGTCAAATTAAAATAAAGCACTGAAGTTTTGATTCTGCTGTATTATTTTTTTGGTTTGGAGCTTTGAAATGAATCATAATCAGTTTTTATTTTAATGTCACAAGCAGTGACGGTAAATGTACATGTTTCGCAAAAAAGTCGCCTGCTACGATATGTTGTGGTCCGCACACAAATTATCGTGTTTAAGTACAGTTCAAGCGAATACGAATGATAGAAAACAGAAAGAAATTGCATGTAACTGTATTTTTTAGCTTGATTGATAACGCACTTATTTAATAATCTATGGTTATCAATGGTTAGTATCCATTCTTATAGTTGAATTCCATTCAATAAGCATGCAGTAATATGCTCGCAATCAAAGTTATTCTGAGCGACATAAATCTATATCCCAACTGTTATAAAACCATTGGCTGGAGGCAGCAGAAATGTTTTGTCGCCTGTAGAAAACATTATTGAAATGTCGGGATATTTTTTCTTCGTGCCGGTTTGGACATGGGTGTGTTGAATTTGATGGTAATGAAAAATGTAAATTGTCATGAAAAAAAAGTCACAGAAATATTTTGTTGCTCTCAACTTTTTTTTTCTACCAACCAAACAACAGTACGACCAAAAAGCATCATCCTGAGTAAGGATAATGCATCGGTTTTAGTCATGCTGCTATTTTTGTCATTGTTTGACAATATTTCACATTTGTTAAAATTCTAAATTGTGTAAAGATTATTGAATCCTAATAGTAAGATTAAAGATGCATTTCACTCTCAAAATGCACGTTTTTCTGAGGTATGACCAAAATAGGATACTGGGTTATTGACAGTCTATAGACTGTTCCGAAAAAAAAAATACACCTTCTTTCTCAAATAAAAAAAATACCATACTGTGATTTTTGATTATTTAATTCTCAAACATAGTAAATAACAATGTTTTCTCTCCATCTTCATTTCAATTTGCTTGATTTTTCGTAGGGGAGGCGAGTTCTCTAACCTTTTCCGTTAACACTGCTCATAAGCTTCTTCACAGTGCTTTCTGCAACCATTTTCACCACTTTTTGCCAATCTATGTTAAATTTTTCAACACTATTCGCTGGTTTCATGTGTTTTCTCAGCTTCGCCTTCGTCCAAGCCCAGAAAGTTTCGATAAGGCGAATCTCTGGGCCGCTTGGTGGATTCATCTCCTTTCGCACAAATACGACATTGTTCCTTTTGTACCACTCTAGTGCATATTTAGAGTAATGGCAGGAAGCAAGATCAGACCAAACGATTGTAGACTTGTTATGCTGTTTGATCTAGGGTTGCAACCTTTTTTTGCAGACACTCCTCCACGTAGATTTGACCATTCATTGTGTCTGTCGTAATGAATTGACGCGATATTTTTCCACATCCGCATATGGCCTGCCACACCATTACCTTCTTGCCAATTTTTTCGGTGTAAATGGCTTTCACTGATCCAAGAACATTCTTTTCCCTTCGGCGAGGTATACAACTATGGTCCCGGCAGAGTTTTATGATCGAGTTTTATGCAGGTTTCATCGTTCATGATAACACAGCCCGATTTTTTGGTCAGCAGTTTGTCGTACAGCTTTCGAGCCCTCGGTTTAGCAGATTCAGCCTGTTTGGTGCTTCGTTTTGGCTGCTTCTGCCTCCTCTCCTTGGCACGCATAACATTAGTCGCCGAAGCACTTAGCTTTTTCGCCACATCTCGGACTGATGCTAAAGGATGACGCTTGAAATAGTCCCTTACCTTTCTGTCGATTGTAGGGTCAGCGGGACCGGGTTTTCTACCCCGTCTCGGGGAATCTACGAAAGAGCACTGTTGCCGGCGTCGGTGGTGTAGTGGTAAGCGTGACTGCTACTTGGCACCCCAGTGGGTCTGGGTTCAATCCCAGTCGACGTCGGTGGTTTTTTTGAGGCGAACAAATCTGGTCACGTCGTGCTTCGGAAGGGGAGTAAAGCCGTTGGTCCCGGCTCATATTCATGAGTCGATAGGTAGGGTCCAGGTGGTGGAGTCGTCTTCTTGGCGTCGGTGATTGTCTCCATGTGAAGAAATAGGCCGACGGAAAAAAAAGAAAACTGTTGTTGATACTTCCGTAATGAGGTTTGAACTGCTCCGACGCTCACATCTTCTTCCTTAGTCAGTTTTCTGATCGAAAGACCACTGACGCACCGTTTATTTGCTCATTTGCTCGGGAGACCACGCATTTTCAAACTTCCGTGCAAAAAATTGAAAAAAATGACATCATCAGTTTAATTTGGATGTAAACCACATGACGCAGCCAATAGTTGGTTGAATACTGCATTTATAATTATCGGAACAGTCTATAATCATTATCAGCACCATAACATTAAATTTAGTTCTTAATTTGATATTTCTGGATATTTAAATTTTGTTATTGTCGTGATTTTTACCCTCATTTCAATTCATTTACATATAATCCTGTTTTTTGAAAGAATTTTCGCCGCTTTTTTCTGCTAAGTCATTTCAATTTTCAAGAAAATGGGCATTTTTTGCATGTCATACTTTATGAACGTTTCCTTCCTCGGTATACTTATCCTGTCTCGTTTAACATGCTGGGGCGATCTTTCTCAAAAGTTCGGTTCGAATTCTATTCAGGTAATATGCAAATTAAACATGGTATTCTGATTGACCCTTCAGTTTTTTCACTCGTGAATCACTCAAAATCTTGATCCAGATTTTTAAATGTTCAAATCTCAATCCAGATTTTTAAATGTTTTTCACAGTACGCGCCTATCTCAGGATTTAAAGTTAATTCTGCGCTAGGTGTCGTTCAAATAAAACTGAGAGTGCGAATGTGCATGAAAAATGCGGTAAACTAAATTAACGTGTATTTTACGAAATGCACACGCTGACAGAATGTTCTGGGTTTGCTCACTAAAACAATTTTTCTGAAATAAGTATAGCATCAGTAAGATATTGTGTGTTTTTAAAAATCCACAACAATTAAAAACAAGATCGGTTTGAACAAGCGTCGGGTTAGTTTGTGCAGTGCACCAGGTGCACATAAGAACTAGTCCTGCAGAAGTGTTTAGTGATAAATGCTTTTTTAAGTTTCAGTATAATTACCGTCGGAAAACAAATAAAATAAAATACAGGCAAAACCCGTTGTAACGTCACGTTCACATTATAGTTCTTCTTTAATGCTTGTACATTTGTGGTTGCTGCTCATTTGATGTCGTAGGTGAGATGCCACAGTTATTGATTGCGATGAATGAATTTCTACATTGTTTGGCAAGTCCAACGATACTTTTCGCACTGCAAAGTCGAGAACATTTGCAACCCAAAAGTTTCTCTCGATGCCAACAAAGAATGTGTCCACAGCGAATCCACAACGATTTTGTTAGTTCAGCCGGCAGCTAAACGAATCAGAATATGATGAAAGGGGTTCACTGTTATTCAAACAGTTACGTTTTGGATATCCAAAGGAAAGTTTTTTAGACAAACACAAACAGAAAATATTTCATCTCCATGACCGAGGTAAGAACTTTTTTTGCGAACTGAGATAATGAGCATTGAAACTGTTTCGACATGGCTGTGGTTATTGAACTTTTTGTTTTTAAATATTTCCTTTCCTCTTATAATTATTTTCCGAATAGGGGAGAATTTTATTTTTTGTTTTGGTTGGTTTAGGGTTTGATGGGATTGATGATAAGCTAGTTCCAGAATGATTTGTGTACACAACTGGTCCTGATGGAATTATTTACACAGTTTCAAATCCCCGAGATCTTGCAAGATAAAGATAATTTTCCTGGAACTAAACATAGATAAAGGCATGCTTCTATTTAACAATTATCGTGGGTTCCGTGTTTGCCATTACCACAAAGTTGTGGAACGGGAGGGGGAAGGGGGATTGCGATTCCTGCTCCAGCGTGTACAACTTTTCGCAAACCAAAAATTGTTATGCTTCTTTCTTTAGCATTTCATGTTTATTGCTATCACAATTAGCTTAATGCTTGTTCTCAACTTAGTATTCTAAAATTACTTCCACAATTATGAATTGAAACCTTGCGATGCCAGCTATCATTTTTGAATACGTATAAATTCGTGGCAAGTACAACCATACCCTATGCCCAGAGAGTCAAGAAATTTCTTTTAACGAAAAATTCCTAGACCAGGCCAGAAATCGAACCCAGCAACCTCCAGCAGCATGGTCGACTGAGCTAAGGGAGGACCCTGGTTAGGTTAAGCTGTCCGCATTAATGTTTAATGTTGAGTTTGTACAACCTCTAGTTAAAGATGGTGTAGTTGTCCTTAGATTTGCGAGTAATTAAAAATATTAAAAAAAGTAATAATATTTCTTAATATCTTGGCTTGAAGTTGACGACTAACGAACAAAGCGGTCGTGTTGGAAATTCCACAGGTGATTGAAGCATGGCCATACTGAAGAGAGCCTGGATCCGATTTATCAATTGATATTGATGGGGCGAAATCGATCTCTTACAATAAATTATGATTGCTCTGCACAATTAAACTCATGCAAAAACGGTGTGTGTATATTTAAATAGATCTTATTTAACATCTGACTTTTGTTAACATTCAAGCCTCAGAAAATCCTTTAGACTGTAGTCGATAAAAATGAGACACACAAAAATAGTCGTCAAAAATTCATTTATAGTCTCATTTTCTTCAATCCTTCAGGGAATAAACTACAACATTATGGAGAGGTTTCCCCTTCATTGGTTTATTGGATCTTCTCTCCATGACAACTTATAACTTATAAGGTTTGGGGCTACTGTGGGGCCAATTCTTTTGATACTTTTACCCACTGTTTCATCAAAGTCAGTTTTTTCTCGAATACTTACTTTAGGTGTTTTCCAGCGAGTTCGGTGGGTTGATACAAAAACAACATTGTTATCTCTGTACCTGCCTAATGCCGGCCGCCGGTTGTGGCAGGATGTCAAATCCGGCCAAAATAACGTCTCTCATCCGTGAGACCGCAGGCAGGTGCTTCTGGAGACACTCGTCTCGGTAGATGTGCTAATTCATGGTACGTGGTACGTCGTGATGTATGGCTGGCTCATCTTCAACCACAGATGGCCTACCAAACCAAGAACTTTTTGGCAAATTTGTCCACCCTCTTCTTCGTTACCTCCTCAGGAACGGTCATCTGTGATATGGCGACGTGAAACTCCTGTCCCGGCAATTGCTTTGTGTCCGCCTCGAAGTCTCGTCGTTTATCTCGAAGCACCTCGGTTTCGGCAGCCACTCTTGTTACAGCGTCCTGGAGCTTGGCTACCGTGCTTTGTTTGTCGTTCCGGTTTAGTGCCTTCCTGTCATTGTAGACGTCGAGGCCGGCACGTTTGGTCGTTTTTTCGACAAACCAGACGGAAACCTCGGTCTTCTACGCCACATCGCGGATCAAAAAACGCGGTCGATGCTTGAACAGATTCAACACCTTCCTTGTCTTCATCGGATCAGCTGTATTCGGTTTTCTGCCGCTGCCTGTCTACCGCTGGGCCGTCTGGGTCTCCTTAAATGATCCGGGACGCTCTTGTTCCGATGCCATCTCGATAACCACTTGAAGATTGTGATGAAATCTTGCCAACGTAAACATTACACTCTTTAGCTAGTTTCAATTAAAACTTGATCAATTTGTTGTGATTGTTATGATTGTACAGGGTGAGTGATAATCCCTATCAGTATTTTTAAACATTCAAATTGCCAATACGGCTTGCAGACTCATGGTAATCATGGGTGCGTACAGGGAGCGCATGATAAGTCTGTTTTTGAAACATTTTAGACCGTATTTTAAAGAAATTGAAACCACTCAGAATAAATGAAAGATTCATCTTTCGCGCCATCATCGGTACAAAGAAACCGGTTCTTGAAAAATACCTCCCAGATTTGGCCGTTTACGCACTATTAGTTGTCCGGAAGCCATCAAACATGTAAGAGAGCGAAAGATGGTCAACTTGAGAATGTCGCAGTCAACAATCAGGTGTATTATACCTTGCGAAAGCTAAACAGGCTTCGTGTGAGAACAATTTTCCGGATCTAACATTCGTCGAAAGAATGGCCTGCCTCTACACCTGATTTGAATTCTCTTGATTTTTATGCAGAGGGGTACAGGCTGGAGAAACTGGGGAATACCAAAGGCCTAATCGTGGAAACTTTGAAGAAACGTTTGGTGGAAATATGGAATGACATGCCTCAAGATATCGAGCGTGCCTGCTGTGATGCTTTCCAACAACGCATGTGGCTGGCATTAAGGAAAAGGGAGAAAGATTCAATACAAATGTTAAAAATATACCAAACAGGAAATTATTATTTTTATGACCATATACTTCACTAACAGGAATTCCCACTCACCCTGTAAATACAAACTTTTTTATTGTAAAATTAAAAAGGGCGGTGGTCATGGTACGCTTTAGAAATTAATCTCCAGTTCCGATTTTCAACAAGAACCATCATCTGCTGTATTCATTACGGAAAGTAGTTTATCGAACTCCTCGTCGGTACGAATTGTAGGTTGGCAGGCCGCTCTAAAATTGAGATTTGACTACACTCTAAAAGAAAAATGTGCAAACATGTCTGTGATTATCCCATCCAAAGTTACACAAGTTTAAAAAACAATGACAGGAATTACTACTCACCTTGGAGGTGAAATTTTCGTGATCGAACCTAAACTACTATTGCATATTATCAAGAATAGCACGTTCTCAACTGTTTGAGGCGTTTAGTCGACAGTGGTAAATTCGACAAAGATTTTTCTTTAGGGTCTGATTGAAAAACGTAAGCAATGGCTTTTTCCACAAATTTCTCAACATTGCGAACTTACCTCATTGATCCATCATGATCATTTCAAAGAGGAAGAGTCCTTGTATCCCATAGAATTGGTGGCTTACATGGGTACACTTTGTGACACGAGATATTTATGCAAAGCGTCATTGTTTACGTTTGTCAGTTGAGTCCCAATCAATATTTTTTGTCGAATTGTATTGTCAGAATATTGCAGCTGAAGCTGATCAGAAATGCGAGCACGATACCAAAGATATCTTGCAAGATAAAACAAAGATGAAGTTTGAAAATTTTATTTCGAATGTAGACTGACTGAAGAGATGTTGGACCTGGAGCTGCCAAAAAGTGAGCTTCATTTATTGTTTCGTACGCCATGGACATAGTTGTACTTAAGACCAAACGTTAACCTACAAGTTAATGGCCACCGGGCCAACCAAAAACTGTTGATTCGGTCCATGTTTTTTACCTTAAAGGGTGGAACGGTCAAAAATTTGCCAAGCATGATTAAGTGCACACTGATAAGTTTATTATATAAATGATCAATCTTTATTTCTTTTTGAAGTTCTTCGTTTACAAAACACAGGAAAATTATTTGATTAGGCTTCCGATTTACCAAATGCGAACTGTCGGCCTTTGCGTTTCACATCTTCCATCAAGTTTTGTACCGCTGTTATATCCACCTTATTTGATGCTGAACGCCAATTTTCCGTGAACTGTTTTTCACTTCCAACTGTTTTTGAGTTCTCTTGAGGTTTCTCTTTACGATTGCCTGACATTTTCCAATTTGGCGCAGTTCCGGCGAGTTTGGAGGGATTTTCTCCTTGGGTAAGATTTGCACACTATTGGCGGTATACCATTCCTGAGCCATTTTTCCGTAGTGGCAAGAAGCTAGGTCTGGCCACAACAGCACGGAACAACTATGTTTCGTCAAGAAAGGCAATAAGCGTTTTTGTAAGCATTCCTTTACATAAATATCTTGGTGGACAGTGCTGTCACGAAACTTTCGCTTTTTAGCTCACAGGTGCAAATCGCCTGCCAAACCAAGTATTTTTTCGGAAACTTTGACATTTTTTTCTGCTTAAACTTATTTTGAACCTTTCCTTTTCCGGTAGCGGTATAAAAGTCTTGACCTGGGAGCTGTTTGAAATCAGCCTTGACGTATGTTTCATCGTCCATTACGACCCAAACAAACTTGGTCAACAAACTCGTGGTCTTCCTTCGGCTGTTTGTGTTTTGCTTATCATCTCGATTTGGGGTCACTGTAACCTTATATGTTGAAATTCCGGCTCATCTCTATGCCCTTTGCACTATTGTGTGGGACTTTCCCAATTTGTTTCCGATATCTCTGATGGAAAGGTTGGGATTGCGTTTGAAAATGCTGGCCACTATTCTTCCGGGTTTCGGTTTTGCGTCTACCAGGTTTCGGTTTCCTCCTGATCCCGGCTTCCTGGCAGTCGTCAGATGTTCTCCGAACACTTTTACAGCATTCGTCACGGTTGATTTGGCAATATTAAGTGATTTTGCCAAGCTGGCATGGGAATAATTTGGATTTTGCTTATGCGCGTGCAAAATATTGATACACTGCTCTTCTTGCATCGACGCCATTTTGACAATTGAATAGAAAATGGCAAAAACAAAATAGAGTCAACATTCCGTACGCATACACCTACAAAATAAGGAATGTTCAAGTTTTTAATACACGATTAAACAAACTAGGTCATATTTTAGTCAACCAAGTATTGACCGTTCCATCCTTTATTCATCGGCAAAGTCTCGTCTGAACCATCGGCTGAGCGCTAATGTTTTACACTGAAGTCATGTTGGTTCGTCTCACGTGCTATATACTAGCGATAAATAGCACAGCACAGAAAGAAAAGAAAATCATGCGAATGCAGTATGAAGCAAAATGCATGAAAGGGGTCGGGCCTCAGTTATAAAATCAGACATCGGCGAGAAAGCAAAATTATTTCGCAGCTAAAGGGTGTGGCTATTACAGTATTAACCATGGAATGAAACTTAAATAACTAAAATCCAAAAGACAATTGAAACCCGTTTAACAGATATTTACACCGTCTTCAACTCGAGGTCGCAGAGACTGAACATCGAACATATAGTGAATTTCAACGGATAACTTAACCTAACACCCAGTGAACCAGTATGGTCATTTTCGTTTCGTGAAAAGTTCCTGGAGCGGGAATCGAACCCTCATTTCATGGCAATCGCTTGAACGACGGATGACGTCGCTAACCGCTTGACCACGAAGCCCACCTTTTTTGAGGACCCTGAAAGGGAAAATCAAGTTTTCTACCTGTTCATATTATGATTTGTATGGGAGCAAAAGTAGGTCATTATTAATCACATAATTGAATTACATATAATACTAGATAAGTCAAAAAGTTTTAAAAACAGAAATGAAATTTTTTGTTTCATTTTTTTTTTTTGGGAAATCACTTTTATTGCTCAGTATAGTCTCTCATAATCAACAACTTTATAGTGGCCGGACAGACACGGCGCGACTGAAAGGAGAGCAATAAGCCGGCTTCGCATAGGTCATACTAGATTAACGCATCAACATTTATTCAACCAAGACAGAAACTGTTGCCAAATATGTGGGGAGCCAATAACTGTACCTCACATACTCATAGATTGCAGAGCATACGACGTTCAACGACAAGAATGTAACCTAGGTTCAACAATTGGAGACATTTTAGGACCGAATGAGGATGAAGAGAAGAAACTAGTTAAGTTTTTAAAAGATACGAAACTAATCAATTTGTTATAGAAAATAATTCGACTTGAAATAAATACAAATTCTGCTTGGGATGAATGACCGCTCAAGCGGTTAAAGTCCCACAAAAAAAAGTCTCTCATAAGATCAATACACTTGGTCCAACGATCCTCCAACTTTGTTGTGTCATCATGGAAGTGACTTTCTGGAAGGCCTACAAAATACTCCTCTACGAGGGCTATAACCCCTTCGTTTGATGAAAAATGCTTTCCACGAAGGAAGCAGTTGCATTGTCTTGATGAAAAATGATTTTTTGCTTCTGTAAACCGGGTCTTTTTTCACAATTTTTTTCATCCAACTGGTCCAAAAGGTCACAATAATAATCAGAGTTGATTGTCTTACCAGTTTGGAGATAATCTATTAATAAAATTCCTTTTGCATCCCAAAAAACTGATGCTAACACCTTCTTGGCTGATTTCTGGACACCAACTCGCTTCGGAGCCGAAGTACCTGGTTCACACCACTCCTTAGCCTCTTGTTTTGATTCAGGATCATGGTGGCAGACGCAAGTTTCATCCATAGTGATGAATCGAAGCAGAAAATCCGTTTTTATCCTTTCAAAATTGCTCCAAATGTTGCTCAGAAAGCCGCATTCGAACGAGTTTTTATTGCATTGTTAGCAAATGCGGCACCCATTGTGCACACAGTTTTTTGAAACCCAAAACTTCAGCCAAAATATGCTATGTTTTTCCATGTGAAATGCCTATGGTGTCAGCTATCACATCCACAGTCGATCGATGATCTTCCAAAACCATATCCTGTATTTTCGCTATGATTTCTGGTGTTGATGCACTTTTTGGACGTCCTAAGTGTGGATCGTGTTCAACGCTTGTGCGGCCACGCTTAAACTCCAAAATCCATTGGTGAACGGTTGGAAATGAAGGAGAAGACTCCTTTACTACTTTCACCATCTTTGCATGGATCTCAGTAGCCGATAAACCTACCAAAACAACGAATTCAATCCCTGCACGATATTCGGATTTTTCCATTGTTAAAAAATACACTGACACGTCAACTAAAAATGGCTTGTAAACAAAGAATGAATTGACAGATCGAAATGAAATTTTGAGTACGTTCATATGAAAAATGAAATTTTAAAATGGCGTAGAAATTTTGGTTTTTCTACTGCTCCATAGATGTCGCATCCAAAGCTTTTTGACTAACCTAGTAATAACTCGTAAGTAAAATTTGAATGTAAGGTTTTCTGATCGAACGAAAGAAGTAATTCTGTTCAGTCCAACGAGAGTTATTATCGTTCAAAAATCTTTCATTTTAGCGTAACCTCATTTTCCAAAACATTTTAATAGAAAGGAGAAACGTACTCCTACGTCAGAAAATAATGCTCCGAATCTGTATCGAAACTAATAAATTCCTGTAGGCATTAAAAACTTAAACAATGTAGTCCTATTTATTGATTAAGAATGGTTTTCGATCCAAAAGCCTCATAGTCTAGTGAGAAGCCTACAGATCTTTGAGAGAAAAATAATAGCCTTTGAATTAATAAACCATGGAAATCAACAACAACAACTACATCGTACAACAACAACATCTCAATGATATCAGCTTGTAGAATTGATTTCTTTTCTTCGAGAAATTTGTATTCCGTGGCGTGTACTGATTTTCTACTTCCCGCATATCATTACTGCCTGCCGTTAGAAGAAAACCCAAGAAAGCTAAGTTCCTACAGCCCAAAATAAAAATAAAAACTAAAGACCAGAATTTGTTTACCGATCGATCCAGTTCGGCATGTGTCGCAAATCACAAAACACACAAAGCACACAACACAAGTGCGTTCGGCTGACAGATTGATTTACTAAACTTGGGAATGTATTTTTAGTGCCCGAACGCAAACAAACACCGCCAGGAGTCGATATTTGTTTCTCAACTTCGAAATTGGCGATGCTGCTGGTTATGACGGAAACGCAATCAATTTTAATGCCGCCACGAGCCATCGAGTGAACCATTCGATCACCAATTGGAAAATGTTGTAAAATTATTTTCCTAAGTGCTGATATAATTCAACACCACAATCAGATGGAGTAATCTGATCGGGAAGCTGCACATCTGGGTGCATTCGAGATGGGTTACGCCACTTAAGTCAATTGGTGTCAAATACTGCTATCTCTAGAAAAACACAATCTAGGGGGATGTTTGTTCATGAGAAAAACATTCATAGCTGACAGTAAAGATACGTTTGTTCATTTACCATCAGCTTACAGAAGGAGGTAAACTAAAACGCTTGTTTTATTTCAAGACATAGCTTCATGGCTTGGCTAAAGCCACTATCCAACAGTATGTTACCGTATTTAACTGCTATGGACTACGTTATCACTAATTAGCGTTAATCTTATTCTTCACCATAGTTGACAGGGAATCAATTAAATAAACAGAAGTCAGAGGTGCGTGCGAACATCCCTTGCAGATCCATTCGTTTTGTTTTCGCGTTATTGATTCCAGTAGAATGTGATGGCTAACTAGAAAAAAGTTAATTTTCCGTTCAGACAGTCGCATAAATAACGATTTCAACTCTTCGATTCTACTCGAACAGCTTGCAAAACGTTGTTTTCGGTTTGGAATCGAAAAGAAAATATTCTCCTTCATTTTCTTCAATTGCTTATTGTCACGATAAATTGAGAAGGTTGTAGCAATCATTTGGTAAGATAAAGCAAAGATAACGGCAAAAGGGTCATCATATGGCAACGCGCTCTGCCGTAGTAGTTGATGAATACTGCCAAAAGTGTAAACATCATAATCAGCTGAAATTTGTGTGAGGAGTAGTTTGTGATGTATGTCAACGAATCTTATCGCGGGATTCGTTGGCACGAATGTGGAAAGAGGTAATGTTGTTTAGATTTTTCATTCTTACTGTTCGCATGGGTTGCAATTTACTATATTTGTTGAAGAATTCTAATTTTACGTTGTAAATTGAATTTTGTAATTTTTTTTTCTCATTTAAGTTTAAACAATGATAATTTATAAGTTTCTATTTAACAATAAATAAAGCATCCTCCGCTCATTTTAACTTGTATCTTTCAATTTTCACAGCCTGCCGTTACGCTAGACGGAACTATCAATACTTTCTCTTCAATTCTCTTCTTCGTTCTAGCAATAAATTACTGTCCACTCCTAGAGCCTCTCATGTTGATGGGAGATTATCTGCTTCTGACAAATTTCATAACAATAAAAAGAGTCTTGCTGACCGCAGTGCAATTGCAGTTTTGTATTTTCGATTTTTAGTAGTAGCAATTAAAACAAGGATATAATTTCCACACACGCATATTTTTAAAGAGATTTGTTGCCTTGTTGGTGAACGTCAATGTACCAGTGACTACAACGTTTGCATGCTAATTTTTCTATAGTAAATCTGACGGCTTATCTCTCTGTTAATCATAACATGTCTTAGCACTTATATTATTTACTTGTGCTAGACTAGACAGCCTGGCACCATAACCAAAGTTGTAGTCAGACGTTAAACTTATTCCGGCCATCTAGGTTTGGACAAACTTTTCTTGCATCGTTTTGTAAGCTTTTGACCATTTTTGTGTAGATTTTTGAACGGATTTTGACTCTTCTCCGATTTTCAAACAAACAGCTTTCATTTTCATCCTATATTTCTCGATTGATCGGAGTTCTGAACAATTTGGAGGATTAATGTCACGTAGCAGCACTGTGCGATTATTTTCTTCATACTAGTTTTTAGTTCTGTTTACCAGTGACAAGCTTCCAAATCAGACCATGTTCTGATTTTTTTGCAGATAAGATAACAGTCGTTGGCTGATTTTACCGTACGTCACCATCTGTTCTTTAAATGTTTGCCTCAGACACCCATGTCCATCGTAGTCTACACTGAAAATAAAATTTAGTTTTTATTACGAAATCGAAGGTCGGACTAACGAATCTGTTCATTTTTTGAGCATGAGCATGAGCATGATTGACCGCCCACGGATGCAATTCCGTTATTGCCAGATCAGCTGTATTGGCACAAGGAATCAACAGATGATGTTTGGGACTAACATACATCTTCAATGTGTAAAAACTGGTGACCCATTATAAAGCAAAACCGGCGCCGGCCGTGTTCCATTTTAGGAAAAAAACAATAAAAATTTCCAAGCTTTTTTGTAGCCTCCTGGATATAATACGAAGACTTCTGCCTTTAGCGAAAATGCCTGTATCATCAGCAAAGCAAGATTTGTGACAGCCCTGAGGTAAATCAGGGAGATCTGAAATGAATGTCGTCTAGCTCAAACCTATGTAGGGGTAAGTGGCGGGCCCATCATCATCAATATGTTAACAGGCAATTGATCAGAAAAAGAATTCTTAGAACTTCACTCGGACATGGAGCAAAAGGCTTGCTTTTTCTAAAGCCTTAAGATTATTAAGTTCACTTGACTTGATGTGAACTAGATAAAAATCGTTTAAAATCCCTTTGCGAGAATCTTCAGGACGGGATTTCATGTCCATTTCATTTACTTGGACTGGGCTAATTCCTAGTAATTTTATCAATTAGCTTTTGATCTCTTCCAGGGATTCACCACTGGGTGGACCTTTCAAGACAACCTTAAACAGACGTTCAGCTTTGGTGTCGTACGTGCAAAAATGGTGGCTCATCTGAGTAAGATACTCAAGAAAACGTTTGAATCCGTCCAAGGTTTCTGCAAGCAAACGGTATTCATCTCGTCTGGAAATTTGAAGGGAATTTTTCACACCTTCAACAAATGTTAAGATTTCCTTGTTCCTTAAGCATGGAAATCCAAAAATGTCATTACAATAGGGGGAACGTTGTCCTTTCTCAATCGAGAAAGTTTTTTTTAACGTTTTGGTTAGATGATGGATCACTCTAATTATCTGCGAGCATATCAAATTGATCACTCACATTCATTTTATTTGAAGGCGAATCAATAGATTGCCCTTTGCGTATACGTTTATTTGCCATTTTTGTAGAAGAAATTACTCCAAATCTACGTCCAAGCAGATAACTATAAGTATCCGAAGGACCGAAGAAAAATTTTCCAATGCGGTATCCAAGCCGAGAAAGGACTAAACAAAGATCAAAAAGGAATAGGAGGAAATAAAATTGTAGGTACTATTTAGCACTGAAAAGTGCTGTTTAAAATTTGTTGTATGGTAATCTCACGGCATGAGAGCACAACGCAGTCTGAACATTCGTGCATTGTACGAAAACAATGCAATGTCTTTCTGATGGTTGGATGCATGAATCATTGATAGATTTACTATATCGGCTCGAAATGTAGGTTGAAAAAAAAACCAACCAAACCATCCAACGCAACCACGAGGAGTTATTCATCGTTTTTAATGTTTCTTGTATGGGGTTTGACCTTGTACTTTTGGGAAGAGCTGTCATTGAATCCGTGATTGATCTCACTAGACCATGGTGAGATGTTATTTGATAAATGAGCATGAAGTCACAACTTTCGACAGCGCCTCTATTTTTATTTCGGGACAAACTCCCGCCCACTCCAGCAGCAACACCAACATGTACGGCTACGATAGAAGAAGAGCACCGATTGGCTCTTCTTCCGAAATTCATTACGTGCATTGTACAAAAAGGCGTGAAATGATTGCATTTCACCAGATTTATCAGATTATCAGACATTTGTGATGATGTGAACTACCGTCTAATGTAGCAAGGCAACTGTCTATAGCACTGGACTGTTATAGTTAAACGATTTGATCAAGGTTGTAATGTGGTAAATGTTTCTTCATGTTCCTGTATGAAGGGCCAAAAACGTATTGTGGGCCCGTAAGCAGATACACTTACGCTCAACCCAAAGCAACAGGGGTCTAGAGAAAATCACCTTCCAGAAACAAGTTCTCATAAACCACATCAAAACCGAGCCTTCGCCTAGTAAAAAGTCCCACTAGATGGGGAGAAGAGCTCGCCCTTTGCTCACGAAATGTTAACAACAGGAAGTTGTCAGTCCCACTCTTCCTTTCCAAATCGCTTCAATTGGGTGCTTTGATGGCCCCAACATGTTGTTATGTAGATATATGAAAAATTCAGAGAAATATGATGATGTATGTATGATTTTCTCACCTTGATTTTGAAATCGTCTTACCTTGAAGCTAGAGAGTATAATATGTTACAATGAAATGTATGTATGATATGTACTACCACCCATTGTAGCACGGTTACTAAGTCCGACAGCAGTGGGCTCTCCTCTCTGTTAGACTTGATCAAGCTTTAATAACCACTCATTATCCTAATCATGCCATTGTGTGAAGGGCCAAAAATATAAAGAATCTCCTTTCAACAATAAGATTGAACAATTGGTCATAAGAGCGAGCTATCTAACATGAGGATGCCCTAATGGGCGGGGAGAAGAGCCCGCCCTCTATTCACAAACTGTTAGCAATGGGGAGTTGGTATTCCCACTCCTCCCATCCAGAGTGTTTCAATCGGTTGCCCTGATGGTCCCATTCCCATGAAATATTTTAATAATAGTGTATATATTAATGTAAATGAAAAATACTACAAGCATTCCTATCTATTGTATATGATCTTCATTCGGTTGATCCTGAAATGCAAGAAATATTGTAAAGTGTTAAAGTGTCGAGTTTTGTGGTTCCGCGCTTAAGCACGTTTTCGTTCGTTTTCAGCGATAGCAGCAATTCACCAAAATCTTGATTTGAGGTATCCTGAAAAAGTTGGTTAAATCTATTGAAATTTCACAAAACTAACATATATACATTTTAATTTACTGTTGCCATGGTCACTATTTGCTGCATGATGCTGACTTTATAACAGCAATCCGCTTTTATTTTTGCTGGCCTAATAGTTATTTCTCCTGAGTTAGGAAAACAGGGAAGATTTAAGGAAATAAAAGACAAATGGACAAATAATGTTTTATCTGTGAAGTAAAATCAATAAAACAATATTATCAAATATAATGATATTGTGAGTTATGATAAAGGAATGACAAAGATTGAACTGTAAAATCAGACACTAGCCAAATGGCACACAGCGCTGCATGAATCTGATCAGCTTAGATTTGGTAAAATGTCCATTTGCCAACCGGAAATGAAAAATACCAATGCCAACCGGAAATGAAATTCAGTAATAAGTACAAAAGCCTACCACAGAATCCGTTGCTGCTTCTTGTATTCAAGGCACTAGATACTTCTAAATCATAAGAGGAGAAGAAAGGATCAAAATGATAATTGGACATATAAGACCTAATAATTAAAGTAATTACAAGTAATGATAAAAATGGTAATGATGATGATAAAGATGAATGGTTATGGTAATGAATCAACAATGTCATACAAGATAATATACATAGTGAAGGGATATTATAATATGAACTGAAAATTGCATGCGTGCCGACTGCTGTTTTGTTGCAATTGTAGACAAACTTGCGCATCCATTATGAACCAGAAAATTTAGACAATGTATGACAGCCATCAGAAAAAAATGAATGTTAAATTTTAAATTATTTTACAATACCTGATGACCTGGAAGACCTGGTTCAGAAAAAAATCACAATCCGGCACAATCAGAGTATCGTTTGCATGATTCTCCCTGTCACACGTGATAATCATGTGTAAATTTATATGTTGATGACTCTCGTGTGAATGTCCTGAGAATTTACGTCTCGTGGTTTTATATATTTGATTAGATTTCTGATTCGTTCTGACGTTCGAAAAGCTCTGGAAAAGATAGATTAAGGTCTGTGTCCGCAATAATCCGGACACCTCAAAACATGAATAAAACATAAATTTCGCATTATATTTCCGTCGTAGTTGTTTATTTCAGATTCATGGGATGTGTTTTAACAATTCGTGAAGACAAAACAAAGTTATTCGGTATTTGCATAAATTTCGAACTTTGCGCTTAACTCCGTCCATTAGGGTTTGTACAGACACTTCAGAAATCGTAGAAGCTGTCTTTGTCCAAATTTGCTGGAAGTGTTTGATGTCTTTGATTCCTTGCTTCTTTCCAGAAAGCTTCCGCTTCATCAGAGCCCAATATCTAGTATAGTTTTTGGTACAATGTTCACTTGATTTGCTTGGTACCACTCCATCACAGTTTTAGCATAGTGGCATGATGCCAAATCGGGCCAGAACAAAGGTTTTTCTTTGTGACTTTTGATGAAGGGTAGCAATCGCTTCTGCAGACACTCTTTCTGATAGATCTTCTTGTTGATTGTGCCTGTAGTGACGAAAGCTTTACTCTTTTTGCCACACGTGCAAATTGCTTGCCACAGAAGGTATTTTTTGGGAAATTTCGATGCCTTCTTCGTTCTGAAATGCTCAGCTGTAGCATTTCTGGCCATAGCAGAATAAAAAGCCAGCTCTGGAAGCTGCTTGAAATCCTCCAGGACATAAGTTTCATCGTCCATATCAACGCATGAAAACTTCGTCAAATATTCGCAGTACAAACGTCGAGCCCGTGATTTTGCTGCCAAGTTCTGTTTGTCGTTGCGATATGGAACTGTTTTTACTTTATACGACTTAAGTCTCAAACGTTGTTTTGATTTTTGGACAAAACCAGGCGACATCCCTTTTTTACTAGCCACCGTTCGAATGGAGAGATTTGGGTTCTTCGTTAATATCCTTTTCACCTTTCGGTCCATGACAGGATCAGCGCGTCCCATGTTTTTGTCACTTCTCGGTTTCCTCTCCACCGTCAAACGTTCCGAAAATGATTTGAGCACATCGTGAACAGTGGATTTAGGCAAATCCAATGTTTTTGCAAGGTCCCGTATTGACAAGTCAGGATTTGCTGTACGCCCGTACAAAATTCGCTCGCGCACTTGTTTTTCTTTCGTTGCCAGCTTGAATACTAAACATGAAATGTAAACATCAATCATAATCTTTTTCATCATAGACTCTCAGCTATACCACAGTGAATTTTTTCATTCCTACGTGCAATAAATCAAAAGTTACAATGATTTGAAGGTGTCCGGATTAATGTGGATACAGACCTTAGTTTCATCCTATGTATGTATGTATGTATGTAGGAAGCCACCATCCTAGCGTGGGCCTTGCCGTTCATGCGGTTCCACTTAACAGAAAGGTGATGCTTTGTTACCGTTCTAAATTTAACATATCGCTGTATGAAGGGCCAAAAAGGGTTGGGCAGGCCCGTAAGCAGAGACACTTACGCGAAACCTGCGGGAATAAGGGAATCTCCTTCCATCAATATAATCCTATAAAACGAATAACAAAATACGCAATTCAGTTAAGCTTTCCACTAGATGGTTTGTTTAAGAAAGGCGCGTCAAATTCATTACAACTGTTGGAGTGGAATGTACCAATCATAAATGATAGACACATCCCCTCCTAGACTCCGGTTGGCCGTCCACTCCATTGTCCAATTGCAACTTCAATGATGCCCTGATGCACCCTCCCATCCCAGTTATGTTTTAAATCAATAAGGTATTAGGTTTTTACAATATATATCAAATATAGAATATAATAAAGAAATAAGTATATATATAGAGTGCGTATGAGTATATATAGTGTACGGAAAATTGGGTAGCCTGGACTGGATATTTTTTTCGAATTGTACACCTTGCATGTCAAAATTTCCTAAATGATTTTTATTTAAATTACATGTTTGCATACTGCTGGCCTACTGCACTTGTAGAAAAACCTGCAGAATAACCTGAAAATTTAGACAATGTATCGTAACCATGAGAAAAAAAATTAATTAAAAATTATTTTACATAACTTAGTAGTTCCATGGATGACCTGAAATAATTTTTATATAATAGTATACCTTAAATTTCGGCATCTTGTTCCGTTTCCTTGCATCGCAATAATCATTTGTAGAGGATCTCATAGGTACTACAGTGATTTTAAACAATCAAATTAATTTAAATGTAATAATATACTTTCATATCATAACAATGACGTAACAAAATGATAACATGAGCACGACAGTTATCGATAATAGAATGTATATCTGTGACTAAGCTGTTCATCCTCTCGTCGATAGACTTTACCTTTTTCAGCTAGCATTAATGTCAAGTAAGATTAATATTTGTATCCATAATAATTATAAGAGAATATAATTTATTAATGTACAAAAAATATCTGACATCCAACGATCCAAGCACATCTAATGTGAACGTTATGCTGAAATAATGAAAAACAAATTGAGCCTTTAATGCTTGTAATGTTGCTCATAAGATAAGTGATTTTAGAACGAAAAGATGATCCCAAAGCGTAGTGAATTTATAAATTTAATGTAGATGATCGCACCCCCTCACTTCGCTATTGTCAGATTGACAACATTGCCCAGCTTTCAGCTGGCAGTCTTGTGATCATATGACTCGTGGAGGCGTGAGGTAGGAACTTGTGAGGACCAAAGGTCTGTCGTATCCTTCTTTAAAGCTGTCAACTCACCATTTGAAGCCCTGTGGATACAGACCTTAGTTTCATCCTGGTGTAAAAAGAATGTCAGATTTCAGACTGCTTTAGTAATATGATCTAGCTGGCCCTAAGAAAAATGAAAAATCTCATACTCAGTGAAGTCCTCAATAGTGGTGTCTTGTACATATGATCACCTGGCGCACTTAATGATCTATTCGGACACGGCCAGAGAAAAAATCTAGCTTCTTTGGATTACGTGTATTACGAATTGTGTATTACGAGGAGGTGAAACAGCTTTGCAAGCGTGTTCTTAAAATACACTGAAACATCATGTTACTATTAACAAACTTGGCAGCCTAAATTGGACTGCTTGGAACTAAATTATCGAAGTGCGACGGACATAAGAAAAAAGAGGACAGATTTGAACTGGCATTGCTCTCATAAAATCCAAGTTACGTTCAATTACTATGTGACGGGTCACAAGACTAGATTCTGTTGAAATCATAATTTGGCCACTTCTACGGGGCTTCTGGAACCTGGCACGTTGTAACCATATTATATCTGGCTCTTTTCACCATTGATATGGTTTATAATGAATTGCTCAAGAAATTCGGCAAATTTTGATATGTCACTCGACTAGGTTCTGTTGAAATCATGATTTGGTCACTATAACTTTCTATGGCTTCCGATGTCTATGATCCTGACCTGGTTACATAGTTTCTAATTAATTATCCTGTTGCATATTCAAAAATGTCTAGCAGTTAGGAAGTCAAACTAGTTGAATTTGGTGACGAGTTTCATAGATGGCACAGTCATAAACAAATGGTTTACGTACGATACGGGCACAGATTCTTAATGGCCAATTCCGTCCAATCCAAGATAAAATAAAATAAAATAAATGATAGAGAAATCGTTGGATTAAATCCGGGTCAATATGACCCGAATACATTAGGTATTTGAAACTTTTTTGTGCAGCTCTTCAGAAATACACCAAGAAATGCTTTTTTTCTTTAAAATAAACATCTCCTCGAAACAGGACAAGTTTTGAAATTTCAAATCGATAAGTTGTTATTTTCAAAAATAATCGCATTTCAAAGGTGCGTTTCGAGTCATATTAACCCGAAGGCATTAGGAAGGTTAATGCCTGAGAGTTTCGGGCGTAATATTGGAAAATCATGTGAAATCTTACAACACTACTAGAGGTCCTGTGATTTCTCACATCGAGAGGCAGCTCTTATCTCATTTAAGGTGCTCAAAACATCTTCATTAGTCGTTATTGAATTGAATTGAATTGAAAAAATGATGTACTAAAGAGTGTATCGAAAATAAGCTATCCACAAACTTTCTTTAAAATTATGTTGAAAACCAATATTTTATTCATACAAAAAATTGATCCTTTATTGTACGAGGTTAAACTTGAACATAATGAAGACCGGATGAAATTTAAGTTATTCCTTCACGAATTTTCGAACTTTGGATCGAATGCTCTTCATCAAGTTCCGGACAAGTGTTGCATCGCATTTTTCGGACGCTTGAGCCCAAATTTTTTTGAACTCCTGCATGTTCCCAGCTGCCTTACCAATCTTCTTGAAGACCCTCTTCACGATTGCCCAGTAACGTTCGATGGGTCGAAGCTGAGGGCAATTTGGTGGATTGATATTTTTCTCAACGAAATCTATACCCTTTTCCGCAAGCCAATTGAGAGTGGTTTTGGCATAGTGATCCGACGCTAAATCCGGCCAAAACAGTGGAGGTGTACTATGCTTCTTATATAAAGGCAACAATCTCTTCTGGAGACACTCAGATCGATAGATTTCCGCATTTATAGTTCCGGTAGTGTAAAAAATTTTTGACTTCAAACCACAAGAACAAATTGCTTGCCATACCAGTACCTTTCGACCGAATTTCTCCACTTGAATCGACCTGTCCGCATCGCTCACATCCTCCCCAACGACGGCAGTAAAGTATTGTGGACCTGGAGGGGTTTTTGAGTCCTCCTTGACATAGGTCTCATCGTCCATCAAAACGCATGCATCCGGACGCTGAAAAGACGCGAATACAATTTCCGGGCCCTTGTTGCTGCTCGCTTCTTCTGTTCTGCACTTTGTTTCGAGATTTTCTGCTTCTTGTAGGTCTTCAGGTGGTTTCGTCTCTTGATACGCTGGATCATTCCGACACTCGTTCCTGCTTTTTTGTCCAAATCACGTATTGACATTGATTTGTTCTTCATGATTAGAGATACCACTTTCTGCTCCAGTTTCGGGTTGGAAGAACCGGGTTTTCTGCCTCTTCCTGGTAGCTCATCCAAAGAATAGTGTTCCCCAAACTTATTAATGATGGTTTTAACACTCGCATGATGAATTCCAAACCGCTTCGCCAATTTTCGCATAGTAATACCCTTCTCACTTAGCCATGTGTCCAGAACCTTAATTTTCACTTCCTTTTCAATACGCGACATTTTGAAAACGCAGAATTTGAACCGCACAAACAAGTAAACAAAAGAAAGCTGACAGTCAAACGCACAGCATGCAGTGTTCAGAGCATAAAAAACCATCACAAATACATGCGTACAACGCAAATGTATGTGGATAGCTTATATTCGATACACTCCTTACACATTGCAAAATTCGAACTCTGCAACCTAGTTGGTTGAATTTAAGACTCGTGCTGAAAACGTCTTATTTGGCAGCTTATTGTATGAACTACAATTTTCATTTGCAGTCAAATACTGTCAAAAAAAGCAAAAACAAATACATGATGATAGAAGGTTTGTGATACAGCGTATTGATCGAAAAATAATGCTTACTTTTTCGGTTTGCTCTTGACACTGAATTCCACTGTGATGTAAGCGAAATGTAAAACTATTTCATTGTATTCATTCAATAATTGCGCAATTGCGTCGGTAAAAGAAAATATAGATTATTTTGGTCAGCAGTTTTAATCGTGTCATATTGGTTGTGGTTGTGGTTGAATCATGCAGTTTCGTGGTCTTGCACACACACAAAAATAATACCGACAACATTTATCTTCCAAGTCTGCATTTATGTTGCAATATTGACAATCAATCACCCTTTTTACCTTGCAATGTATTCTATACAACGCATCTGCCGCTTGCCAATCATTTGTAATTCTTTGTTATTTCGCACATCTACGCATCCACATTGCGCAAAAGCGCCTCAGGACTGGATCCTTGGGGCTCCCAGCACCACATTCCATTAATCTCAATTGAGTTAATTAAAAATAACAACATCAACAAACACGCTTCCATATTCTGTTGTCATATGCATTTTGGTTAGCCATATTGGCTCATAAACATTGCAGCTACATAAATTTACCAGCCCCTGGGATTATTTCCTAACCACGTGAAAGTAACTAATTTGTTCCCCACTGGTTGCGCATTGTGCATTGAGACTTCTTTCCTGTGACACTGGAATCGAATTTCCTAGCGGAAATTAGTATCTGATTACGGTGGTAGTGCAAGTGTCTTGCCGAAGCCTACTTTTCTAGAGCTGACATTACTTAGACGTAAACACGTCATACGGTGCAGAATGGAAGTGATTGATTATTCAAGCTTTAATGTTAGTGAACTGAATGAAATTGTCAAACAAGGAAAATTGACCTGTTTTAAAACAATATTCAGGTAATATTCAATTTACTTATGGTTCAAGACTGCTCAGCGCCGTGTTTCGTAGGTCCGGTGAGGAGAATTCTCAATATCCATTGATTGATTTGAAGAGTTCAAGAGTTTTTTTTAACACTCCTACCTCCCACATCAAAGCTACGATTTAGTTTACAAGAACACTCGTAACAAAATGTCCTTTGTAAGATTCCCACAGTTGTCCACGGCAGTCGATGCATGGAGATTAGGGTGCAAAGGAGTGTTTTTCGGGGGGTGGCGGGTTTTAATCGAGTTTCAAAAAACTACATAGTGCACAAGTTTCATTACCCCAAAATATGAGCTCAATCGGACATGATTTAGGGGGTGACTCTAATCGATCATTTAAATTTTCTGGAACTTTGAAAACTTTTGAGCTTAGATTAATTAACGGAGCAATTGATGAAATTGCTAGGGAGTATTGATTGTAGTGTTTTAATTCTTAATATATCACCCTAAACAGCATCTTGTAATTGGTGTAAAATATTTCATTGGAATGGTGCTTTTTTTTGGAAAAGACCGTGCGTTTTGTTCTTGCTACTTCATTAGGGCGGGTTCATAAACCGAGTAGACTCATTTTTGAAAATCTCAGACCCCCCTCCCCCTCGTAGACTTTTCTTCATACATTTTTTTGAAATTTTGTATGGAGCGTAGACTTTGGTCAACGCTCCATCCCTCCCCCCAGAAAAGTCTACGTGGTTTATGAATAGCCCCTTGCTGATCAGAACTAGTGTAATTGCACAGAGAACGACGTAGATGGAGCTTGGGAGTAGCTTTTACATCTTCAATGTACAAGTTCACTAGTTCATTCTATTTATAGATCAGAAGGATGAATGGTTAGAGACCGTGTTTACCTCTGCGTGTCCACAATTGTCAAGGGAAGGATAGTTTTGTGTTAGTTAGGCAGATTATTTTTAGATCATGGATTCACTGTGGTTAGTGATGTGATCAATGAAAGCGCAGTAGACTGCTTTTTATTTTAAATCTAGTGGAGATAGAAAGAGGCAAGTGACAAATGGCAAGAAAGGGGACGGGCCTGGGATTGAACTTCCGACCATCTGCTGAGTAATCAGAACGGGTAACCACTGAGCTACCCAGCCACGTCTTATTTCATTGGAGTGGTTCTCTCGGTCAAAAATTCAAAGATATACAGAAAATTATCAAAATCATTCGCTGATTTATGTTTGGCATGCGAGACTTTATTTGGATGGTGTTCATTAGTTCAAAAAATTAGCTAAGAGAATAAATCGTTATTTTCTCTAATTTTTTTTTCTTAATAACATCGGATCTCGAAGCTTTATGCATTTTCAAGTCATTTTTCATCCAAAACTAAATTTCGATTATCCCTGGGGTCCTTCTTGGGACAATTTGCATGGGTAAAAATGTTCAGAATTTGATCGATTAAAGACACCCCTAAACCATGTCTGATTGAGCACAAATTTTGCATAGGGACATATTTTAGGGTACTGAAACTTGTGAACTAAGCCGTTTTTTGAAATTCGAAAATATCATTTTCATTGGCATGGTTTGGCATTAGTTCATGGAGATCAACTAAACTAATTAGGACCCGGCATTGCACGGTCGATTTTCCTCAAATTTGCCTTATTGATAGATCTTGTCTTCGGTATTTATGGAGTTTCAAACAAAAGCCTTGATAAGTACGCAAAGTAAAAGTTTTTGTACAACACATCAGTTGTTATTTGATATATGGGATCATAAGAATTGATTTGTTAACCCAACAAATGCATTTATACCATAAATTGATATCGTATGATTGTACAAAAAAACAAAAGAAAAAAGATTTTCGTCATTTTAAAATATACTAAAATATGCATCACAATATTTACTGATACTTTATAAATCTTAAAAAATATGAGATTTATCTATAACAAACACGTGAATCGAGTGTAAAAATAATATCTTCCTTACCAACAGTCTGAGGCTAGCAGTTGTCTCAATTTTTTTAGTTGAAAAAAAAAATCAAATTGAAGGTCGATTTTTGCAAATTTTTACAAAAATGGCATAACAGTGTGGTTTGTATTCTTAATTTTTCCTCAATGAAAACAAACATCAATGCTTTTTGATGTCTCATTCTAATTGTTATAAAGGCATCTCCAGGTAAAAAAAAATGAGTGACATATTTCAAATTTTCACCGATGAAATATTTCAAACTAAGCATATTCTGAAATCAAAGCATGAGACCACCCGTGGGTTGCTACACCGTAGTTGACCGAAGTCAGCTGAAGTTTCACAGAGAACCAACAGAATGTCACTTGGGAGCAGTGAATTATTCTCAATTTGCAACTCCTGGTGTCCCCATTTATAGGATCTAGAGCGGCGGCAAAAAGGGAAAGAAAGAAATGTTAGTTCGATACCCGTTGCTACTAAATGCCGTGTATACTACTGCATCGCTACGAGTATTAAGAAAGGAAACTGTTAGTGGGTGATACATTTTTGGTTTCATCTTGGTAGATGAGAGAAAAGTGAATGAAATTGTTTATCCGTATTTTGGTATTATTTTCCATCTCTAAGATTCTACGGAGGTGCACAATAGAGCTATTTAAATAAAAGTGCTGATTTAAACCAACGGTAAGGATGCTGTTGGGGCTACTCAGAAAATGTTATAGTGCTTTTTTCTTTGAGATAACAAGGTAAATTTAAAATAACTAACAGTAAATATGCTGTTGGGGCCACTACCAAAATGTGACAGTGGTTTTTATTGGGAAACCCAGGTTAATTTTAAGTAACGCTTAAGAGCCGATTTGGACCCATTTAAACCAACAGTTGTTGGGGCACCTCAAAAAGTGCCATAAGGGTTTTACATTGGAAAAACAAGGTACATTTTTAGTTACGCTCGAGAATCGTTTTGGTCCGAGTAAAACTGACAGTAAGGATACTGTTCGGGCCACAAAGTGTGATGGTCAAGGGTATGTCGCTTAGAACAGTGTGCCAATCACGTTGTCTTACACAGGACGCGATTGTGTTAAATAACTGCAGAATTTTGATTTTCAATCCACATACCACACATGTGGCACACTGAGGAACACTTTTGACAGTTGGGCTTTTAAAAATAAGAAACCAGCAATTTTGCCAATATGCGTTGCCTGGTTGCCAGGCACAACAAAAACTAAAATTGGGCCGTCAAGATATCGACACCATCGGCACCTTACGGGAAAACCCAAAACATCGCAACGCTTGTAGACACACTAAAAATAGCACAGAAGAAAAGTGTGCTGAGCGATCCACCCCTTGGTGATGGAGGTTTTTCATTGGGAAAACAAGGTATATTTTAAGTAACGCTTTAGAGCCGATTTGCCCCCATTTAAACCAACAGCAAGGATGCTGTTGGGGCAGTGTGGTAGTAATTTTTCATTGAGAAAGCTAGATTAATTTAATTTAACGGTTCAGAAACGAGTCAGGGCCACTCACAAACCGTGGCAGTGGTTGTTCATTGGGAAAACTTTTTTAATTTGTTCAACTACATTCTACAAACTATTTTACTACTGATATCTCATTCCACATGAAGCAGCAATTTGCACGAAATATTGCTAAGAAACACGGGCAGCGGAATTATATGTTTTGTGCCTCTCCATTTACAGTGACGGACAATACAATAAGACCAAAGCCCGACTTTCATTCAAAATGGTCATGTTTGGAGGCTTGTCTTTCACTTTCCCGTGAAGTAATTGAACTGAAACTAGGGCAATAGTCTAGAAATAACCTGAAATTTCATCTTTAATAAATTCATAATTTTTGTTGTTGAAGGAGATGTTTCGCTCATCGCCATGAGGCACCAAGAGTAGAGAGTCATGTTTGCTAGAATGAAAGATATGAAGAGAAAGTGTTGAAAGTTCCGTTAGCGTACGGCAGGTTGGAAATGGAATAGAAGTATTGAAAATTGAGCGAAAGGGCATGGGTAAAGTAGTACTCGAACCAAGGACGTTATCATTGCCAAACATCATGCAATCATAATTTTTAATTCACCACTACAGAAACTACCGACACCACCTACGACAAAACAATAAGACCTCCTTTTGATATCCATAGTTTAGACAATGTTGATGAGTGTGAATTACAATCTATAGTATACTGATATTAAAATGACCCGTGCATCAATAATCAAAATTCAGATCCTCAAATTCGAGCATCCTTTATGGAAATCAAAAAGTGGTCTTATTGTTTTGTCCTATGTGGTGTATGTAACTTTTAAAGTGATGAATGAAAAATGATGGATTTAATGCAGATGAGAATTTAGGCTACTTCTGGACCACAGCCGAAATTTCAGCTCAATTGGTTCTCGAGCAAATGAAAGGCAAGCCCCCTAACATGACCATTTTGTATGAAAATCAGGCTTTGGTCTTATTGTATAGTCCGTCACTGTATGTGCATGGTATTGAACAAAATAATACACTACTTATTCGAGCTGTGTAGCGTGGGTCACTCTTTATACTGAAGATAAAATTTAGTAAGGCTACGAAACCGATCGTTTCTTTTCGCAACGAATTTGTTTACTACGTATACTTGCGTATACTCAATAAGAATATTCGTGCATTCTACGAAAACAATACAAAGAGCTTCGCAAAATTTGTTAAAAATATATCTCTCTCTCTGATTACAGATTACTGATTGAACAGCAAATTGAACATTTAAAATAGTTAAGTTAACTTGCACATTAAAAAAAAAGCAGATCATTTCTATAGAATAGCAATACTTTTGCTTTGCTGACGGATAATTCCGACTGACTGCATTTGACATAAATCTGCGTGATTCGGAAAAAGCAATGAATTAATTGCTTAAATAAAAAAAATGTAAATAATGTAGTCATCCTAAAATTGATAATATAGACATGCAATTGGGCGCGAGTAACAGGTTGTACAAATATTGTTCGAAAACATTTACATGTGTCTTCATTGCCGTACCGCTTAATGCCTCGACAATCGAAGCAAGTGTAGGATTGACAATTGTAGCAATTGTAGGGCCTTTATTCAAATAGTTTGAACTTGTTAATATGGCTGAGTTATTGCCACAAAGAACCGTTACGGTCTCGGCCTCGGTTCAAATCTCGATGGCATATCTTTATTGTTTTTTTTTTTTTCGTGAGCCATCATCGGACTCCAATCTAACACGCAACAAATACAATGCACCACCTTCAGCACCCACTGAATTTTACGAAGAAAATTTATTTGTTGCATTTTTGCCCACTGCCAATGTTGCATTTTTTCTGCATGTCAAGATCCATATCGAAAAATGATACAAATTCATGCGAAATCGCAATACAATCTTACTTTTTCTATTTTCGGTGTAGATCTTCAACAACTCTCCCTATTTTCATCTTGATGTGTTCTTTAATTCGCTATTTCCGTTTTGCGATAATTCCGGTGCAAACCGGTAGCCGAGCCAATCTCCATCGTTGTTATTGTATTACTTCTTGGCAGTAGTTCCACCCGGTAAACCACTGTATTTCGTTGCCTCTGTTTTACTTCGTTTGTTTACCGTTCTAAAAATATCTTGCCGGTACTAAGCATTTAGTTTTATGAATAATTACGTGAACCATCGTCAAACCACGTTTTCTGGTGAAGCAGTTGCTTGGATTACACCTCCTCGACAACAGAGACTTACTTGGCGTTTAATGATCAATCAATACCAATGAACTGGAATAACAGGTTTAAGAATGAGTACGACAACTTCGCGTTTGAGGGACTATTTGTTTTGTTTAGAAGAATACTGCACAACAACCATATCGAACTGAATGTCCCTTCAACGAAGAAGAAGTTGATTCGACATTCAGTACCGCCTGTGGAATCGCGTCATAGAGATTCTGTTTTCAGTGCAGGTTGTGGAGACAAAGGATAATCTAGAAGATGCCACCTCAATATGTGCCTATATTTCAACAGCATTTACTTCCCAGTTGTATTGTTAATGTGAAAAACAGAAAAAAGTGCGAAAATGAGTGATAATCCATAAACACATCTAGTGCAATTGAAGATGAGTGGTGCTATAATCAGAAGCAATTGTGGTTAATATTAAATCCTGGATAATATAAAACCGACAAAAATAGTGAAGTGCCAATATAGTAGTCATGCACGGCATACAGCATTTATTCCGTCAACATGCGTTGGAGAAACAAAACAGTACCGAAAGTTGGCACTCTGCCTACGGTGGAAGTACAAGTGGTAGCATGTCGTCCCAGGGAACTCTTCCCTTCAGCAGAGCGGCAGCCGAACGATCTCACAGTGTTGACGATTCCGGGTCAACCTACGAGTGTGAGGGTGAGTAGAATGAACAATTTGTTCGTAAATTGAACGTTCTCTTGGATTAGGATATTTGGCACTTTTCTTCTCATTTTCCCCCTAGACAAACAAACGCGTATTTATTTTCAGTCTACAGAAATGGTGCCAAATTTCTAATTTTATGCCAGGTATAATTTATGATGCTTGTTCTGTCTGCTTAACATTGTAGATCCGAGAATCGGAACGCATCACCTTGATATGGAGGCTTTCCGCTCCCCATCGTCCAATGACTACCATAACCTAGAAATTTCCGCACCCCGTAATAAAAAGTCCATCGACGCTAGGACGAGTCTGGATTTTGGTAGATCCGGTATTAAGAAGATGTCCAAAAGAACGGTAAGACCTGTTTTATGCAGCTATGTACTTTGCTATACAAAAAGCGTCTATTTTCTAGGGTCGACGAAGTTCTTTGGAAAGTGCCGGTTCACCACCTATGGCCAATAATGTTGGATTTTTCCCGCACGATCTGGACGATATTTACGAGTACAAAACGGATCATCAGTATTTTACCCACACTGGAGGGTATGACGAACCGGAACGTCCAGTTATATCCTCGGATAACCACCGAAATATGCTCTTCCAGCGGAATCATGCTTTTCATTCGCTGGACGAGTATGCCAACGCTATTAATCAGACTATCGGTTTCAATCGGTACCAACCAGATAATCGCTACCTCGGACAAAGCAGTCGATTTGATAATAGTAGTTTTGCCAAGAAACTTACCTCGAGCATTTCGCAAAGCAGCATCGACAGCGATCAGTCACAATCATCGTTAACGAAAAGCAACGAAAAGCACCATAACCATCATCGGAATCACCACAAAGGTCACCATCATCATTCGATCACCGAAATGTTGAAAACTTTGGGCAAAAAAGCTCACATCTGGCCAGGTCGGTCCCGGCACCAGTCAATGAGTGAATCTCCCGATATCTTGCCAATGGATCTGTCCAAACTGAATCAGAACGAGCAGGGAGAATTCAGGGGACGATCGCGCTCGCTGGGCACGGAACGCACGAGACGAATCTTGGACGACTGCGAATCGACGTATAACATTTACAATAAGATATTGAAAGAAGGTAATTGGACCCGGTTTAGATGTAGTTGTTTATGTACCACAAACTTGCCTACTTTACGTTCGTCAAGCATACAGAAATTACCCACGTTACCCAGATTAGTTCAGCTGATAGTAAAAATGGAAATGATAAGCCTTAGAGCTGCTTTCAAGTACATGACCAACAATGTAAGCATTTTAATTCCTTGGGATTGACTTAGTCATGAGTTAGGTAATGCATTCGGAAGGAAACATTCTCTTACGCTCAAAATGCGATTTAATTTTGATTCCCCGTCCAGTCGAGGAAATCTTTCAGGTTGGAAATTTTCTCAACTTCTCATTTTGCTTTCCACATAATGTACAATTTTATGCATTGATCTTGACATCTAAAACTCTCAATTAATAACTGTGGGAGTGCAATTAGAGCACTAAGTTGAGAACAAGAATAAGCTGTAGCTTTTAGTGCTTAGAATGTTTTTGTTAACGCTTTAATCATTACCAAATGTTTACACTGTGAATGAAGAGTACCAATTAATGTGTACAATTTCACCCGTATTGAACAAGAGTAGATTTACTTATCGTTGATTTAAAATAATTACCCATTAGTGAGTTACGTTTACCCACCATCACGCATTTATGGGTATCAGTTATTCGTTAGCGAATAATTATTTCCACCCTATAATGAGTGAACCTACTTGAATTTGAAATGGTGAAATTATGGTCATTATTGTGTACTTTCCAATTACAGTATTACGGGTGACCACCAAATAGCGGAAATGGAAAGAATGGCTCGGGAAAAAAACAACAAAGAAGTACAGTTCAATCTGATTTATTTTATAATAAGGGTTGACCTTAGTCTTCAAACTTAGCCGAATGACCATCAGCACATGGCCCGTGGTCCGTCATGAGGCGCATCTTAGTCCTGATGGTAGCACGTGATTACTGGACAGCTGCCTCAATAATTTGTCCCTTGTCCTGTTGTCCTTCTAATTTCCCTTGTATACAGTGAAGCTCAATAGACCAAACAAATCCTCGATAAGACGTCACTGCGACAGATTAGTCGGATTCCGGTCTCTTGGCACAAACGGTATATTTTGGCTCTCCAGGATCGTTAGCGTCTTCTTGGCGTAGTGTGACGATGCCTTGTCCGGTCAAAACACGTAGTCTTCATCGGAGTGATGTTTCTGAAGGAACGGGAAGAGAATTGTCTGCAAACACTCTGTTTGTTCATGGCCAAGCCACTTGGGTTGAACCACGGCTCCGAAATTCCCTTTTCGGAATTGTGATGTATAGCATCACTGTTTGTTCGAACTTTTGCTTGAATTTGTAATTAACCTTCGGATGAGTTGTAGATTTGTCCTTGGTGTAGAAACTGTCGTTTCCGGGCATCTGGAACTTGGATAGGGGAAAGGAGCTTTCGTCGTCCAGAACGAAAGACGTTCCACCGTATTACCGGATCATTTGTTCGTCCGTGTACTCTGGGAATCTGGTTTTCTTGCGACATACTATTCCCTCCTTTTTCAGAGTCGTACCGATTTACGACTTCGAACAATTGAACTTGCTGGCCGCTCCTCGCTGGCTCACCGAATTCCTGTTGTTAAACATAGTGCGCTGCGATCGGAGCGTCTTCTTATCCATTTTTTTCGTTGGGTGGCCATTATCTTTCTTCCGGATTACAGGAGAACACCCGTTCAGAAAGACTGCTCCCTTCGAAGAAGGCAGCCCCACTTTCCTGTCAGCATATGACCAAAGTCCCACCGGGGTTGGTTACCCGGCCTTTCCTATGGTTAGTCATACCCTAGTCGGTACCACGGGGAGGTAGGGATAGGAGTAACTGGTCAAGAGGCTAGGATCAACAGTAGAAATTATTTCATACCTACATGTACGCGAAGTACCAATGGTACGCAATGTCCAGTAATGTACCAACCAATCTTTGTTAGACTTATTTTTGTATAGTATCATATTCATTTCGAATCTTCAGAAAATGATTTTGAATTTTTCAAATCGCCATGCTTCGGTACATTTGTACTCGAAAAAAAATGCAACAGACAAAAATGATCGCCGAAAATTCATTTTAAGTTAGATACTTTTGAAACTCTCAGGGAATAAACAAACACATATTAGCAATGTTTTTGCAAAGTTGGTTTATTCAACCTCCTATGCTAAATGCCCGCACTTTGGATTTCACACTACTCATCAAATCCTGTGCAAAACTTGCGCCATCTTTCTCACACACTTTTATTAACTTTTTCTTCAAATTCTTGTCGTTTTTGAAGACCTTCCCTGTTTTCCGGAGCTGGCCCTTCATAATCGCTCAGAATTTTTCTATTGGGCGAAGTTATGGCGAGTCTGGCGGATTTGCTTGCTTCGGCACAAAAATAACACCGTTGGTTTCGCACCACTCCATCACTGGTTTTACGTAATGGCACGATGCCAGATCCGGCCAAACCAGAGTGTCACCTTCGTGGGACCGGAGGAAGGGCACCAGGCGCTTCTGGGGGCATTTTTCTATGTTTGGCCGTTGATGGTGCCGGTCGTTATGTACGGCTTACTGAATTTGCCGCACCCACAGATCGCCTGCCACACCAAGTACTTCTCGGCAAATGTGTCGACCATCTTCTTCCGGAACTTCTCCGTAACATCCAGAAAGGACTTGCCGACGAAAAACTCCAGGCCGGGGATCTGCTTGGCGTCCGCTTTAATGTACGTCTCTTCGTCCATTACGATGGATTTCGGCTGCACCGAAGACATGTAGTCCAGCCCGCTTTGTTGTCTGCTGGCCGAACCAGACGGAAGAATTGACCTTGGCCATGTCCCGAATCAAATGGTTCGGATTGCGCTTGAAGTGATCCCTCACCTTCCTCACGGGGTCGGTTGTCTTTGCTCGCCGCTGGGTCGTCTGGGTCTCCTTGAACAATTTTACCACACGGGACACGGTCGAATTGTCGATTCTCAACTGTTTCGCGATTCACCTGTGGAGCTGGCCTGGATTTTCCACGACCGCGTCTATAATTTTTTGGCGATGCACTTCTTGCTATGAAGCCATATCGTGGCGAAATTTTGCAAATGTAAACATTCGACTCTCAACTAGTTTTGCCCAAAATTTCATCAATTTTTTACCCATGAAATAAAAAGGTATACACAAAAGAAAGTGTTCCTCTTTTTTCGAGTATAATCTTTATACTGCCGCTATTTGGATAACAGTCCTAGGATTTAGTTGATTGTGTTTTTCTTATGGAAATGTGCTTTACGTTTCATGCATGTTTATGAAATCTGTTTAGATAACCGACTGTGTTCCAGAAATAACTCACTTGTTTTGTCCTACGTTGAAAATATTGGCATTGCAGTCCCACTATGGATTTACACACAATGTAACGCAAAATGTAACATAGTGGTAATCTTCGATATGTGTTTTTACAGTGATTTATCTAAAAGGATAACAGTTTTTTGGGAGATTGTAGCTATCCTCAATATCTTAGAATGGTTTGTAATTCTGCATAAACGATTGAAAACTCCAACGGCTGTTTTTTTTCAATATGATAAAAATCGACATAGGACTGTTACTCACATCCAAAAGTTAAAAATGTATCGGAATCATGTTGCGCAAACATCAGAAATTACTATTTGAAATTTACTGCAAAAATTCGCCACGCACCCTGTAGCTGTGGACATTTCAAGATTTCGATCAGTTATTTATAAAACAATAATTTTAAGCAAATTATTTTGCTCATAGATTCAGAATAGTTTATTAACTAGAAAAGAATATTTAGCATTTAACTAAAACCAAAACTATTTTACTATTTAAAACCCGTTGACAATAATAGGTTCACATTTCCTGTAGTGGACGTAAAATTTAGCGATAGCTCCTATAATAGTAGTGTAATCCTCGTATGGGACGCGCCACTATAGGATTAAAATCACCCTTATTGGGGGAAATGGAGGATTATTTTTATTAGAAATTAATTGTTTTCAATAGCTTTTTGAGCAAATCTTGAAAATGAAACTTGTTCTATCGCGTATTTCTAATCCCAATCAGAATTAACGCTCAGTGTATAAACCATATTGATGATGAAATCGTATGAAAAACCCACACCTCCACTGTTATAATCATCTCCACAAAGAGTGCGTTTACCCTACCTATGTTCCTAATTGCAAATATTCATTGTCTTGTCATAATCTGGAAGCCATAATAACACATTTTCAGTTCCACGTGATTTACATGGATTTATTTTGCCTGTTTCTGGACCGCAAAATAAACTTATCATGCAAAATTGGTGAGTTGGCTCATATAAATAAACGGTAAGCGCCAATCGAAATGGACTCGCGATACTTTTATTGGTTTCTCTCGTCTATTTCGTGTTTGTATTGGTGATACAAGAGTTTGAATTACTATGCAAAATACAAAAAGAGAGATAAACCAAAAAGTATTAGCGAGTGAAATACCTCATCGTAGGTTCCATGTTATTTTTGACCCTGTGCGGAAAATTTGATTTGATTCGTTGAAGTAATTTGTGATCCGTTTTTACATGATGGATCAATATATAAATCAACTTCTTGTTCAGGATTCGCGTAAGTAGTGTATAGCTATCGGTTTTAATGACGATAACGGTAGAAGAATTGAATATATAGCAATGGTGGCAGCAGTGGAAAAAATAGCGAAACATCCTCGAAATGACAACACAACCTTTGCGTAATGGAAGAGTGAAGTGATGAAACTAGGAAGAAGGATTTTCGCACGCTGACCTACTCACAATCGAACGAAACGACAAATTGCTTTTTTAAGTGTTTTGTGTTGATAACGTCAATCATTGCGCTTTCAAGATGTTTCGGACTAACGACAGATTCAATTCGCCTTTTTTATTATTGTACGAAAGCCTCCTGAAATACATATATGTATTTCAGTGTCCATGTGTCACACCGAACCGGTATCAACAACCAAACAAACGTCAACACTCTGCTGCCACTAACGACAGAAATGCATTCACATTTCAAAATAAAACTAGGCAAAAAAGGTGTGTCTCGTCGAGCCCGTTTCGTCGTCGGACTAAACCGGTATGCACTATGTAGATGTTTGTATACATGTAGATGTATGATCAAACGAGCTTTACGTAAACTTTCCTACCGCCAAGCTGTAAACAATCCGGTGAATTAAAAATAACAAAACGACCGGTGTCATCAGCTATTTAGCTAATATCCAGCGGTTGCTAGAATAAAGGCAAACAAACACTTCTCGTGACGGTTTCAAGAATTTCAGATTCGTCCTAACCGGCTAGGGGATGCTCACCCAGACCGAAGGAGGTTCTTGACATCAATACATAGCCTCAAAGAATGCATAGCTTTTTCTATCAAACGATAAATATGTGTAGATTTTCAATGTGTGACGATAGTCAAACCTAAATTTTTCGACGTGTTTTTTTTTTTAATTTTATACGAATAATCCATACTCATCCCTCTTTCGATCAAAGTTGAATTTGCATACAATGCTTCTAGGTAAACAATTTACGCAGTCGATAGAGAAAATGATCTTCACAGTTTGAAGTTGTGTCCCATGCATCAATAATCAGAGTGCGTTCTTTTTATTCACAGCGGCTCACATGCGACGAGCCTCGGCGGAACTTGCGGAAAGACGACGAGCATCTCTAGGGGCCAGCAGGGGGTTGAGACCAGACGGTACCCTAGATCCGTACCACGCGGCTATTCTATTCCGAGATTCACGAGGGGTGAGTAGCAATTTCAACCTATCGATATTATTTTACCTCTCGAATGATGTCACTCTAGCTCACGGTGGGTGTTTATCGCGATACATGTTGTGTTTTGTGTAGTCTACCTATCGGGCGGATTGGCAAAATGCGAAGTTTTGAGCACTGCCCGCAGGTGTCGGCACCGTCCTCCAGTGTGACTGTATCGAATAATATGGAAATCAATTTGATATTAGTAGCTTTTTTAAACAACCGAGAATGCAGCTGCTATCCCACGTTTTGCTTCGACCGACTTGTAATGTTTATGTTCTTGTTTACCAATGGACTCGTGTGATAGTTGTTTACAGCCGACTCAAGAAAAGATTACTTGCGATAGGGCAGTGATGCATTCCGTGGTGCACAGCGAAAAAGATTGTTTGCCTGATACGCGTAATTAAAGTTGATGCATGTTGATGTGACAGCAAATATTTACATTCAATCATCTACTCATTATTTTAAAATTGAGAATTGACGTGCATCGCTCAAAGTAATGTTACAAAATCTACGGCATGGTTCATGTGCAGACGTTTGGTTGTACCATTCAACAACTGTTTTTATCTGTGTACTGCTGTTGAAACCAGCCTTGACTTTTGTAGATTAATGTTTATCGGTTTACGTTAACTGAAATTACCATACTCACTGGGCATCATATCTGTACACGTCAATTGGTTTTAGGATACTCGCGGAACAATGACGTTCTTGTTTAGTACTCGAGAACGTAATCTGGTGAATAGGGGGTATTCGCCTACACTCAATGTTTATTGTGAAGGCAGGAGAGAGCTAATGTGATATTATTTTTTCTCGAACGACTTGTTTTGAAATGGTACTTCTATTCGCTGTTTGCCAAGCTAGAATTGTTAACAAATGATACTAGTTATATGCGTCTTGCATGGCTGGCCTATTGATTGTTAAAATTAGCTTTTTGCCGGCTCTATACTTACTTTACTACATACATGTGAACAACTATTCTTTCGCAAGATTGCGATGCTAGTAGTATGTTTACATTCATAAATAGGTAGTATGTAAGAAAGTAAAAGAAAAGTACTTTCGCTCTTTATAATTGAGTTCACTGTATATTTTTTGTCGTATTTTTATTCTTTTGCACTTATCTATTGTAACGTGAAGTGCCCTAATTCTTCGCTTAAGGCTGTAAATAACATCTCAGAGGTCTTAAAACCACGATCTAATTCCTTTTGACAACCTAAATTATGCAGCGTTTTTGAAATTTGGTCCTATATAATGTAAATAAAGAATATAGTATTGGCAAACTCACGCATCCCAAAATCGTCGATAACCTTCTGCCAATTTTGTACTAAACCAAAAAATCGGCTTGTTTCTAATTCCTATTTTTTTTTCAAATTTCGGTAATAATGATAAAGTTCGTTATGTGTTGTAGAGCAGACATGTTTTATGAAATAATTCAAAGATATTCTTTTTAATTAGTTCATTTATTTGGGAGGCTCATTTGCGTTAGCTTTACGGAGCCAATAATTCATGGTTTTTTTTTTTATATAATTACCAGGATTAGTAGGACTTCGGTCGTTTACTCGCGGTTTACCCGAGGTTAAAATAGGTTATATTTTTTGAGGAAGGAATGGACAGTGGAACATGGAAATAGAATTCTGTAGTCTTATCAGACAGTTGTCGCCAGCACTACAAACTTTATGCGATATGTGTATGTTCAATCTAGCACAATGCAAAATTTCTTTGAGTGACTATTGAAAGCAGCTTTAATCCAGGAACTACAAAGTGATAGCTCTGTTGCAACCCATTTCAGAATGTCTGGAGAGTTACGCACATTCAGAGGTTACTTTCAAATACAACAAGCTTCACGTGTAAACATCAATTGGATAAGGGTACTGAAACACATTTCCAAATTAAGAAATTTAAAATTTCCAAACCAGGCACGTATTTAGTATTATTTGAAATAGGTCCTTTTCAATATGTTTATTATCAGATAGATCTCACCAAAGGCCGTTTTCGGAATAACACCAGCTTGTGCAGTGGTATAAAACGAAAACTCTCGGTGCTGATTCGCAATCAATTCCATGAACTTTCGACGAAAGCAATGCAATGACAACGAAGCTCGAGGTGGTTGTGCACCTCAAATTATGTGCAACTCTTGTTCACGTGTATGCGTGTTAGCTTCTAACCAGCAAATGGCTATTTCCTTCATAACGCTGGTGTACATAGTATTCTAAACCATTTTTCACCTTACACTACCACAAATAAAAATCCCCCGCTCTAGGGCGATTTTAATCGGACTTCAAAACTGTTTTCTTCTTTTAAGTAGAACAACTTTGATATGGAAGTTCTTCCGATTCGATCGGGAATCCAAGACTTCCCCACACCAGTCAGCAAATCCCGTTCAGAAGCACTTTGATACACTAAAAATTTCAAGTTCGGTTGAAAACACGATAATTTCTCAGTTTTAAAAACATTTTTATTTTGACGGAGGAAAAAATCCTCAACAACTTTGTGCGATTTGGTCTAAATAAAAAATTAACAAATATTCAAAATTGTCAATCTTTTTTCTGCTTTTTTGTTCGTTTTTGTTTTGTGGAAACTCCAGCTACTTCTCTCTCGGTCTTTCATCTCTTTTCTTTTGTTTTTCAATCTCTACACTTTTCTTGGCCTTTTCCATTTTTTAATCATTAAAAGAATATTCGAAAAAACGCAACAGACAAAAATTATCACCAAAAATTAATTTTAAGCCAGATATTTTTAAAACTCTCAGGGAATAAATAAACACACATACGCTAAGTTTTTGCAAAGTTCAACCTCCTCTCCTAGGCTTGGACGACTTAACGCTACCTATCAAATCCTGTGCAAAACTTGCGCCATCTTTCTTAAACTCTTTCATCCACTCTTTTTTCAAATCCTTGACGTTTTTGAAGACCTTTCCTGTTTTCCGAAGCTGGCCCTTCATAATCGCCAAGAACTTTTCTATTGGGCGAAGTTCTAGCGTGTTTGGCGAATTTGCCTCCTTCGGCACAAAAACAACATCGTTGGCTTCGTACCACTCCATCACCGGTTTCGCGTGATGGCACAATGACAGAGCCGGCCAAAACAGAGTGTCAACTTCGTGGGACCGGAGGAAGGGCACCAGGCGCTTCTGGAGGCATTCTTGGCCGTTATTTGGCCGTTGATGGTGCCAGTCGTTATGTACGGCTTGCTGAATTTGCCGCACAAACAGATCGCTTGCCACATCAAGTTTTTCGTGGCTAATTTGTCAACCTTCTTCTTCCGGAACTTTTCTGGAACCTCCAGGCGGGACTTGCCGACAAAAAAACTCAAGGCCGGAGTTCTGCTTGGTGTCCGCTTTAATGGACCTCTCGTCGTCCATTACGATGCAATTCGGCTGCACCAACCACTCGCGGTACCGCTTCCTGGCGCGAGATTTAACCACCGTCAGTTAGGCGCCTTCGTTACCTTGAAGACATGAAGTCCGGCTCGCTTCATTGTCTGCTGGACGAACGAGACGGAATAATTTACCTTCTTGGCCACGTCCCGAATTGAATGGTTCGGATTGCGCTTGAAGTAATCCCTCACCTTCCTTGCGTTCACGGGGTCGGTCGTCTTTGCTTTTCTTCCACTGCCAGCTCGCCACTGGGTCGTCTGGGTCTCGTTGAACAATTTTAGCATCACGGAGCACGGTCGAATTCTCGATTCCCAACTATTTTGCGAGGCAGCTTTGGTACTGGCCTGGATTTTCCAAGACCGCGCCCATACTTTTTTGTCGAAGCAGTTCTTGCTTGGAAGCCATCTCGATAACCACTTGACGAAATTTTGTACCTGTAGCACATATCCTTCCACTCTTGTATCGTATTCCTAATTCAAAGTAGGAACGCATCACGGTTGTTATGCCAAGATTCGTGCCACGCACATCGCTTCACCCAGCGGGTAACGTCGCTGAAGGGGCTAGGGGGTTTGCTAGTCTATCAGCGGCCATACCAGGGAAACCCGCGGGCAGACGCAGACAACGATATGACGACCGGACCCACCACCACCACGGGTCCCCCACCGACTGCTATAGGCAGAAGACACCCCGAGTCGGAGAATACAACAGTTGTCCCATTTGACAACTTGTATGTCTGCAAGAGTGCAAGAGTGCAAGAGTGTTTAGAAGGCACCCGGCCGCAACGACTTATGGCCTTCCCAGACATCCTTTTACCAACCTCTTCGATTAACAAATCGTACGTAAATAACAGGTTCAGGCCTTCATATGTTGAGGCAATTTTTCCGTAGGCAGCTTAAACCATCTCAGGGTTTGCCTTTGCTCCACATAACTGCCGGTTGCGTCAATCCACTTTGGGCGTGTAAAGTGCCATGCCCGTTGCCACAGCCTAGGAAGCTGATACAATGTCTCTCGTTAGGTCTCGCCACTACTCTCTTGCGCTACAGACGGTAGGTCTGTACACGAGAGTGGGGTCTCTTGTAGAAATTCATGGCTTTGGTAGCTATGTCTTCGGTTACTATCGGAAAATCGACCGATAGGGCAGTTTCCCAAGAGAACCAATATCTCATCCGGTTCCAATTTAACGACCCTGTGACAAGATAATAGGGAAATGATCGCTACCGTTTAAGTCATCTTGTACTTGCCAGTATAAGGGCAGGAGGCGATGGACAGGTCGATCACGGACTCAACTCTAGTGGAGAAGTCGACCCGCGTCGGTTTGCCATCGTTCAGCACTGAACAGCCCAACATGTCCAGTAGCTGATCCAGCCGCTCGTCGCGAATGTCATCTTTATGTGACCACGAGGGGTGGTGCGCATTCAAATCGCCCAGGATCACGTAAGGTGTAGGCAGTTGGAAGACCATGTCAGCTACCTTGATCATGGTTTCTTGGAGGGCCATGATGCAAGTGTTTAGCCTTCTTGCCATGAGTTAAATCTCCGATAGCTTCAATCTCAACCCGTGCGCGTTCCAGTTCAACATTCAGTGGCTGTATATCAGTCTGTTGCAGGCATGATGTTATTCTACGATGGTAACAGCATCGCTTTCGCGATCCGTTGCCGAGGCTTCAGGCGCAGTAACGTCCGAATTTTCGGCAATCTGCTCCCTCTTACGGCGGGTAATAGGAGCACCACCGTCATCCTCACGGGATTGGGTGGTTTTATCTATTCGTTCGAGTTTGTCCGACAAAGATTTGTTTCTCTCTTCTTCTTCTTCGTCCCTCTCTGCCAATGATTTTTTCTGTTCTAGAGATTTGTACTTGTCCTTTAGGTGGGCGACCTCTTGGATAAGACTTTCAATCCGACTCTTGAGGAGCTGTTTTTCCTCATCAGAGCCAGACTTCTCGGTGTCCGACATGGGATCATGTCGGATAATTCGATCGAGTAGGTTTTAATTTGTTGTCCTGGTTCAAGTGAACGGAATTCGGCGCCGATTGGAACTAGGGAAGCATCACGGTATAAGATGAAAAAACACTCATCGAGATAAGCCTATTCACTTTCTTTGAATGTTCCTCCAAAAACTTTTAATATTTTAGACCCATTTCTGTCAGCACACCTGGTCACGTGCTTACAGCTGTATTGAATTCTATTGTCGAAAGTGTTGAAAACCCAAATACCCTTAATCGATATTTAAGAGACAAATAAAATGACGGATTTTTAACATGTGAAATGGTGGTGAATGATTTATAAGCAATACATTAAATGAACAAAAAAAAAACACTGCGTACCTTGATTTCAGTTTACCAAACCAAATAAAGATCCTTTTTGTCCCAAATAAATTCTACCAGACTTTTTCTTAGGCCGCCGTATTCAAACTTTTAGGTAAATCCCAAGCTCCGCCCTTGTCGACTGTAGTGGTTACCGGCAGCGTTGTAAGCAGAGATTCGTTTACAACAGAGACTGAGATAAATCCACTCGTCCTTCATAAGCAGGTTTCATAAGTTCAATTGCCGCTTGACTTGTAGAAAAACCGACGACTAACATTCTTCTAAGCTCGGCCTACTTCCAAAATTATACTTGGGTAACTGTTCTTATCTTTTAATCTGTTGTTCCTTTATTCAGCCCTCGCTAAATCAAGAGATTTAAGAAAAATTTATTGGTTTCTTCTCGTTATAATGTTTGCTTACATTTAATAACGTGAACAAACTTCTAGTAAATTTCTAGTAAGATAAATGGCGTGTGATGAAATTAATATAGAAACGTTTTTCTTTCCTGTCATTTGATACAGTAAAAAATAATATAAAAGGTGTTCCGATCAAAATTTGGTCAAACAGTAATGTGTGTGAGTCGATTAAAGTTTTTATTAATAAGTCAAATTCTTTTTCTTTTTCAAGTTCAGTTAATACAGAATACAGGAGAAATATTCAGCTAAGCTTCTCTTTTACCGAATGCGAATAGCCGGGTCTTATGTTTAACACCTGCCATAAGATTTTGTACAGTCTCCTTGTCCACTTTATTCGCCGCAGAACGTCAGTTTGCCTTGAACTGCTTCTCGCTCACAACAGCTTTTTGAGTCTTCTTAAGGTTCCGCTTGACTATGGCCCAATATTGTTCGATTGGGCGGAGCTCTGGCGTGTTGGGAGGGTTCTTGTCCTTGGGCACCACTTGAACGTTGTTGGCAGCATACCACTCCATGGCCTTTTTTCCATAATGGCAAGATTTCAAATCCGGCAAAAATAGAACGGAACAATTGTGTCGCTTCAGGAAAGGCAGTATACATTTTTGTAGGCACTCGCTCAGATAAATTTCCTGGTTGACGGTTCCGGTCGTAATGTAAATGTTGCTCTTCATGCCACAGGTACAGATGGTCTGCCACGCCTGATATTTCTTCGCGAATTTTGACAGTTAAATATGCTTGAAAATATCTGCCACCTTTCCCCGTCCGGTTGCCGTATAAAATTCCTGTCCAGGAAGCTGTTTAAAGTCTGCCTTGACGTAAGTTTCATCGTCCTGTACCACGCAATCAAACTTCGTCAGCATCGTCGTGTACAACTCCCGCGATCTTGCTTTGGCCGACGTGTTTTGTTTATCGTCGCGATTTGGAATCACCACTTTCTTGTAAGTCGACAGTCCAGCTCGTTTTTTTAGCTCTATCCACGGTTGAAGCCGCCAGTCCCAGCTTCTTTGCGACATCTCGCTCCGTCCGGTTGGGGTTCCCCTCGAAACAGCGGGCAACTCTTTTTGTCGTCGCTGTGGCCTCCGGTTTTCGATTTCCCCCCGATCCAGCTTTCCTGGCTGTCGACAAACGTTCACCGAACACTTTCAATGCGTTGGTAACAGTTGACTTAGCCACATTCAACAATTTCGCCAACTTGGCGGGAGAGTAGTTTGGATTTTCGCCATGTACGTGCAAAATTTTGATGCGTTGCTTCGCTTATTTCGACGGCATTTTGATAACTAAAGTGCTAATCTCAAAATCAAAATAGAGGCATGATGCTACACGCACACATCTTCAAAATGAGGGGTGTGCAACATATTTTAATGCACGATGAAAGGAAATGCGTCAAGTTTAAGTCGATCAAATTTTGATCGAAACACCTTTTATAATATATAATATATTTTATTGGAGCTACCAGCAAGCAAGAGTTTCAATTCCTAGCAACATTTACACATTTCAACACTAGTTGTTTGATACCAGAATACAAGCAATGATATTTGATCACATTTCGAACTATGAACCGAAACAGCTATACATAAATAAGATTTAAACAAAACCGGTTGTAAAACGGGCACAAACTCAAATACGAGAAAATTTGAACCAAATTTGAAGACTATTAACCTTTTATGGATCAATTGCCTATGTTTGAGTTACAAAATGAACAATTTTTCCAATTTTTCAACATTTTGCCCCATCTAGGAATTCAATTTCGTTCAACCAAAGTAAACCGATCTCTGCGTGAATATTATGAAAAGTTCCGAATTTCGCAAATTTGACTGACTGATTATCAACTCCAGTGGTGTACGAAAGCAATATGCTCGCCCGAAACCTTTTACGGCGTTTGATCACTTTTGGAAAACGTGCTCCATGTACGTTTAACTCACTAATCAAATCGCGGTATTTGACTATCCAATTCCAACACGATGATAATGTCTAGTCTAGATAAACGACAGGGAAGCTGAAATGCAATATAGTGCAAACAAAAGTGAGCTGACGTACCTCGCGATCCTAGTCTCAGCTTGGACTGACGCAAATGGGTTCTCTTAGGTGATATAAATTACCAACCGAATAACTTTCTCTGTGGACTAATCTTTGCAGCAATGCAATAGTTCAAATATTCAACCCCCCTTTGATCTGTGTTTACAATTACATTTCGTAGCAGAACCATGTAAACAACAACAAAGCAAAATTAATATTCATTGATACTTATTCTCTATTCTCCCACAACTACTAATCATAATGCTTTAATTGATTTCCATTCTATTGAACTCCCCGTCTACGAATCAATAGTTTGTTTTTTTCACGATCACTTGTGGCGAGTATGCTACTTATTCAACTGGAGCTCTAATTAAACACCAAGATAGCCGTTCACACCCGTTAGACTTGCGGTTGATAAATTTTCTCCTTGCTAGTGTTTACTCCAGGCAGCAGCCAGATCGGCGAACGTGACTTAATCATGAAGTTGATTAGGCGCTGAACTGTAGACATACAGTGCTGGACTCTAAGTATGTGTTTAAACTTGTTGCTTTACTTCCTTCTTTCAGGTCACAGTAGGCATGTAACGTTAAAAGTGTCGTACTTAGATGGATCCATAGCCAACCTTAAAAGGAAGATGTTTTCTGGTGTAGTCGAACCACACTGCGCTAAGCATTCCCCAAAGCAATTTATAGGTAGGGTGGTTCTATTTAGCGGTCTACTAGCTGTTGTTTCACGATTGGAATAAATATATATTTTAGCTATTTATTCACTATAGGGATAAATGATTTTGTTTGGACTTATTTAGGTTTTCAATGCGTTTTTCATGATGATAGACGAAATATGTTTTGTTGAACAAGTCTATCTTTCTTACTTCTAATTATGATAAGAAAAGAAATGGCATAAAATGAGCTAAAGTGTTTTAAAAGGACGATATCGGAAACCTCAACTCAACCCAAATATTTAAATATTTTTATGAAGGTTATAAAAAATTAGATTATTTAATTTTTTTCTCGGGATCAGTCACCTATTGGCAACAGAGAGGTAGTTTTTGGCGATCAAAAGATTCTATCAAATCTAGAATTTTGAATATCTTGTGTCAGATGTCTCTGAATATTGTATGAATTCGGAACTAGAATTTTTATATGAAAGTTCAGTTTTACATAACTTGGAAAGCATGCAACTATACGTCTACGTATCCTTTCTTCTCGGCAGCCATTATCTCAAAATTTAGGATTGGTATAACCCGGAATATGTACTAGATATTGACTATTTCACCACATCAGTGTGTGTGCTTACTTGCTGTGAGCAATCTGATGGAGTTTGATTCGATGTTCATTCATCAACAATCGAGATATATAAATTTGAAATAGCGAGGTAAGTTTGCGAGAGAGAGAGATAAAAGATAGGGAAAAAAAAATACATGGAGCAGCAATTCACCTTAACAGAATCATCTTTGCGGAAAATGGAACGTAGTAGGCATGTCCGCTTGTATCATGTCTTTGGTATGCTGGAAGCATTAATACTATCAATGTATCAAGAAAAATGATTGGACGTCCTCTAACTTAATTTTTTTCTGCATTGGCTGAATTTGTGTTAAATTAGATTAGATTGTCTAACAAACTCTCGACTCCAAACCTAGCTATTCGTATGCCATATCGTTGATAATCGAAAACGTCTACCATCACCCTCTGATACGTGAAATTCCATCTGCAGGCGATAATGCAGCCAACGGTTATCTTTCTATAACCTTTCCATAGCTCACTCATACTGCTTAAAACAATTTTCTGGAGGATTGCCGGGAGTGCACTATTAAGTAAGCTCCAACACGGATCAATTATTAATACCATCCCTCCCTGATGATACGTTAATTGTTTACTGTAAATCACGTTGGTCGAGTCCGAAACTACCATTTAAGCAGCCGGACCGAGCTGGATTTTATCCAAGGATGATACCGATTGTAGCTTACCGCCATTAATCTTTAAATAATTTAGAGTTAGTGTTCAAATTAATTTACTGTTTCAGGTTTATGAAACGGGATCTTTGATAATTGCCTGTGCAAATAAATATTTTTCGTGTTCTGCTCATATGCATTGACAGTTAAAATTTTCGTTTAGAAAGCTCGAAAATTAGTAGACTATAAAACACAAAATAAGTCTTAAATTAATTAGTCATGCTGCTACAGTACCCGAAATGTATGCTCCTGAAAATAGTACTTGATATGTACTAGAAATGAAAGAAAGTGGAGGATAATTTCTGTTCATGATAACTACCTCTACTAGGTTAGTCAAAAAGTTTTGAAAGCGGAAATGAAAATACATTTTTTTGGGGGAAATCACTTTTATTGCTCAGTATAGTCTCCCAAAAGATCAATACACTTGGTGCAACGATCTTCCAACTTTGTTGTCCCATCACGGAAGTGACTTTCTGGAAGGCCTGCAAAATACTTCTCCACGACGGCTATAACCTCTTCGTTTGATGAAAAATGCTTTCCACGATGGAATTTTTTGAGTTGTGAGAACAGCCAGAAGGGAGCTAAATCTGGCAAATAGGGTGGATGCTGCAACAATTCGTACCCCAATTCACTGATTTTCGCGATGGATTTTTGAGCTGTGTCAGCAGGTGCATTGTCTTGATGAAAAATTGATTATTTTCTTCTGCAAACCGGGTCTTTTTTCACTTTTTTTTTCATCCAACTGGTCCAAAAGGTCACAATAATAATCAGAGTTTATTGTCTTACCAGTTTGGAGATAATCTATCAATGAAATTCCTTTTGAACCCCAAAAAAACTGACGCTAACACCTTCTTTGCCGATTTCCGGACACGAAGTCGTTTCGGATCATTGTGGCAGACCCAAGTCTCATCCATAGTGATTTTTTTTTTACTTTCATTTTACGTCGGCCTATTTTCCTCACATGGTGACAATCACCGACGCCAGGAAGATGACTCCACCACCTGGACCCTACCTAACGACTCATGAATATGAACCGGGACCAACGGCTTTACTTCCCTTCCGAAGGAAGACGTGACCAGATTTTTTCGCATCAGAAAAACCACCGACGTCGACTGGGATTGAACCCAGACCCACTGGGGTGTCAAGTAGCAGTCACGTTTACCACTACACCACCGACGCCGGCTTATCCATAGTGATGAATCGACGAAAAAAAAAGGATCTATCCTTTCGAAATTGCTCCAAATGTTGCTCAGAAAGTCGCATTCGAACGTGTTTTTGTTGCATTGTTAGCAAATGCGGCACCCATTGTGCACACCGTTTTTTGAAACCCAAAACTACAGCCACAATATGCCATGTTGTTCCATGTGAGATGCCTATGGTTCAACTATCACACCCACAATCGATCGATGATCTCTCAAAACCATATCCTGTATTTTCGCTATGATTTCTGGTATTGATGCACCTTTTGGGCGTCCTGAGCGTGGATCGTCTTTAACGCTTGTACGGCCAAAAAACTCCAAAACCCATCGGTGAACGGTTGGAAATTAAGAAGAAGACTGCTATAATACTTTCACCATCTTTGCATGGATCTCAGTAACCGATAAATCTTCCAAAACAAAGAATTTTATCACAGCACGATATTCGGATTTTTCCATTGTTGAAAAATACACTAACTCAGTGAATTTTAAATCGCTTGTAAACAAAGAATGAATTGATAGATCGAAATGAAATTTTGAGTACGTTCTTATTAAATATTAAAATGGTGTAGAAATTTTGGTTTTTCTACTGCTCCATAGATGTCGCTTTCAAAACTGTTTGAATAACCTAGTATCTGTCCAGTGTAGCGTGCGTTTGCATTAAAAAAAATGGACTTTTTTTTTCGGAAGGTGATAAGAAAAAAGGTAAGACAGATAATTGCTTTTGATCAATTTCCCATGGAAGGTAAAAATTTAAGCTTACTTGAAAAAAAAAATCTTCGCCCTCGCGAGCGGCCTTCCGGCAGTTAACCGGAACATTCGCCATGGCGGACGAAAATATCACATGTTTTTGAGTTCTTTCTTCGTTTTATTTATCAATTCCTCTTCAGTTTTCGCGACAAAATTGTTAGCCCAGAAATTCTCGATGGGACGCAGCTGGGGGACGTTGGGCGGGTTCGCCGACTTGGGTACCACATCGATATTCAGCCGCTCCATCTCCTCCAACGATGTTTTCGAGTAGTGGGCCGACGCCAGATCCTGCCAGAACACCGCGTCTGTGCCCTTATGGTATTTCTGGATGAACGACGCAACTTCCGGCAGGCATTTCGTACTATAAATTTCCCCGTTCACGGCCAGTCCGGAGCGAAAGAAAAGCGGCTTTGACATCCCCTTCTCGCTGATTGTCAGCCACAGCAGCACCTTCTTGGGGAACTTGGTGTGTGAAATGAACTTCACCTCGGAGCTCACTTCCTTCGTGGGGGAATTAAAAAAAAATAAAATACGAAGTGCCCTGCCAGTCGTTGCCATCCAGGATGAGATAGGTCTCGTCGTCCATCACCACCGCCACGTCGCGATTCGCCGGGAAAATCGAGTTGACCATCTTATTCAGCCGCTGCCGCTGCGTCATTGCCTGCTGCTCCGAAACCAGTGGACGCGAAATCCGCTTCCTGACATGTATGTTGATGTTCGCCAGGTACTTTTTCACTGTTTGGCCGGTTGAACCGACCTCCCGGCCATGCGCACGCAGCGATGTAGCCACTTTTCCCTCGGTCTTCCTCTGCAGCATCCTTTGGAGCTTCTTGTCGCTCAGGGTCGTCGGCCGTCCGGAACCGGGCTTTCTTTCGATGCTCTGATTGTTGTCTAATAGTGCCAAGATGTTGTAGATGCCGGAACGGGCGTATCCGGCGTCCACAAAGTGCCGCACGATGTCCGTTTTCGACGCGGTGGGGTGCCGTTCTTTGAACGCGCACACTTCTGAACGGAGTTGCTTCACTGTTTTTGCCATCACGGTTAGAGTTCGACTGATAGAGCTGTGAAATTTTGTCTGCTGACTCATGGGTTACTATGATTGATGCTGCATGGGTAGTTTCGTCGGTGCGGGTGAAGGTAAACCCATGAAAAATCGGCAATTATTGTCCATTTTTTTTAATGCAAACGTTAGGGTATGTGTACTCAGCCTAATATGCAACGATCAATTACATTTTTTATTATAACTCATAAAATATTTGAGTTATAAGCGATGTTCAACTAGCTTAGATACGTTTAGTAAGGTGTTTGGTAGTATGTATCATAAAAAGCTATACAACTTATTTTATAAAGCCAGAAACTTTCGAGGGATATGAATGTAATGTCGGTCTATAAGCATCAAATATTGGGCCTATTCATGGATGCAACATCGTCCCATTCGATCGATATTTTATTAAATGCAGTCTTCTTACTGCTTTCCTTCCTGATGTTTTGATTTAAGCCATAGCCAGCTATTTTCGCTTTACCCAACATAAAATTTCACAAAACAAACCAAATTAAAACTGCTTTGAAACATTTGCTTAGAGATTTTCACATATGATTTATTGGATGTTCGATAATGAAAACATAATAAATCACTCTGCACAAGTTGTGTTCCTTCGATTTGTGTTTAGATGAGCCATTTTGAAAATATACAACCGAAACTCATATTGAAAACTTAACCAATTACAACATTTTTACTAAGTTATCCAGACAACAGGCCATAGTTGGGAACAAAGCAAAAATATGTCCCTAACATTGGGTCCACGGTTTTCTTGTTAAATCATTGTTGTTTTATCTTTGTGAACAGTTAGTTTATAACGTGTGACTATTTTCTGTACATCTAGGCTGCATTATTCGGTTTTTTAGTTGAATTTTGCCAAATTTAGATTATTCGAAGATCATGGAGATAATCTGTTCAGCTTAACCAGTTAAATCATGATGTCAGTTACGAAAATCGAAAATTACACGGAAGTGAACTGGTCGAAGTAAATGAATTTATAATGTCTGAATTGCTTCGAATTAAATCGGTCATCATGATAGCAACATAATTTTGTTGATTATCGCTGAATTAATAACATATTTATTAAATAGGCCGAATGAAGGAGCAAGGCTAACATTACATTCCTTACCGAGGAATTTGGAAGAGGGAGGGCCCAAAGTGGAGGGGTTGTATTTTTGGTTGGGGGGTTAAGGGTTTTTGGTGGTTTTTTTCCAAATTAAATATGAGTTTTTTGAAAAAAAAAAAAGGGGAGGGGAAAAGAAAAAGGGAAAAAAAAGGGGAAGGGGAAAAAGTAAAAGCAAGGGTTGGAAGGAAATTTGAATGATACAATATATTTTGGTTTTAAAACAAAAAAAAAAAAAATTTTATTTTTTTTTTAATAAAATAAACGTATAGTACCTATCAGAGAAAAGCTGGAAACATTTTTGAAACGTGAGAAAAGATTATTTTCTTTGACAATCAATTACAATCAACACAATCAAATGGTTGAGGAGTTAATTTGTGTATTGCTAAAATATATCGTTCAGAAGATCGTCCGTCTTAACCCCACCAACAGTCCATTTCGCCCGCGGTGTTACGTGTGTTACAGATGTTACGCAGTGTTACTGATTTTTCGCGCACATCGCAAAATACTACGGATATAACCCAAAAAAGCCTTGATGTAAGGCTTGAGGCCTGTTCATAAATCAGGTAGACTCATTTTTGAAAATCTCAGACCCCCCACCTCCCCCTCGTAGACTTTTCTCCATTTTAAAATGTTCGTCCTATACTTTAACATGGGAGCTGTCAGATTTATCACCACTCGGTGTCTTCTTCTTTTTTCAAGTTGGATTCCTCTATTGAGTGCTAGTGCTCGAAGCTTCTGATCGGATCACTTGGTGATTGTGTGGTACCGCGTTCAAAGCAAAAATGATTCGGAAGCCGAAAAACGCAGTGTAGCCAGTAAATACAGCGGGAAAAACAGAAAATATGTAGCAACTAAACGCCAAATGTTAATACATATAAAGTGACATGTGTTCCTTTGGGCCAGTATTTTCTGTTTTTGGTAGTTGGTAATGGTACGGCATTACCAACCCGGAAGCAGTGGATTCCCTGTCCAGTACAGAAGATTTTTCACATGTCACAAAACAAAAATGTAACAAACAAGAATGCAGTTGAAATAGAATACACGCGAATGTTTGTTCAACGAACGATAATCGACGATATGTATATTAATATCCAAGATATCAATTGAAATCTCGATAACGATTTGTCTTGCATGTTATGTGATATAAAATTCATTTGGTGTGCATAACACATTGTGTCAATAGTCCTGAAAAAATTTGTCACGACTTATCGGAAACGTAGGACGGGAAAATTTAAAAAAAAATCTAATTGTGTAGGCTGATTTTTCTCAGACGGTACATACTTAACAAAACTTCCAACACTGTCATTCGAACTAAAAGACAATGAATGATTCTGTTCAAATGAATGCTATCATCTCTCGTCTCCTAACATTATCATCTGGTGATCCTACTAGGTCGTATTTCTATAGCCACTCAACCAACGAAGAATGAATCACAAGCAGGCAGAGCTGTTGTCCATTCGACTTGCGTGGTGGAATGAAGTAATCTACAAAACGTCTAATCTTGTTCACTCACTAAGTTCCTGCATATGATGCCTTTACCAATACGTTTATCGATGTGGTTGTTTCAAGCACGGATAACAATAAATAATTTTAGACAATTTTTTCGGCAGTCACCAACACTGGCCGTGGGTTCTCCTGCACACTTTCGCGTACAGCGGCAATATTCTTGGCAAACCTTGCGTTCCGCTGACGTACGGGTAATGGTTGTGGTTTCACCGAACCAGTTTCCTCGAATTTGTTCAACATATTGCGAATAGTCCTCTCGGTAGGACTATTATTGCGACCGTAAAATGGACGAAACGCTCGAAACGTTGCTCGCAAAGAACACTTATTTTGGTAAAACAATTTTTCATTTGCATTTGTTGTTGGACGCTATAACTCTCCATGGCAAAACACACTGAATATATGACAGCTAATTTGACACTTGTAGCTTCAACAATATGGTCGCAATCAAATGTCTAAGTTAGGAAATTTATAAGGAACAACGCTCTACTTGATAGAAGCCGCGAACCGAATATTAATGTTGGACACCCACTTCGAAAATCCGACGTGGTCAGGTTTAAAAACCGCAAATCGTTGAAATTGGCTAAATCGACCGTGTGAAACGTTCCCAAATATTTCCGTGAGCGGCATTCTTTCGATAACCATGATCATAGCAAGCATCCTAGTGGAACTAAGGGTCGGAAGTTGGACTGTCGGATTATGATATCGCCACGAAATTAAATTCTAGCCAAAGTACAGTCGGATCATTCGTCTGTGAGAAGGATTTCATGTTTTCGGGCCAGTAAGCAACCAAACAGGACACTGGAGCAGAATCTAGTGGCCAAAAGATGTACCCAGAAGTTGTACAATGAGGTTCTTACGAAGTACGAAGGATGCATTCTCATTGACGATGAAGCGTACGCGAAGATAGATTATGGGCAGCTTCCCGGTTAAAAATTCTATAAAGCCACTGGTCGAGTTGATGTCCCTAGCAAGTTCAAATTTATTTTTGCCGATAACTTTGCAAGAAAGCCAATGATTTGGCAAGATATTTGCAGCTGCAAACAAAAAACCCAGGTTTTCGTGACAAACAAGACTATTGCATTTCAAAATGTAAACTTAAGAGGGCCTGAAAAAAACGTATTCTTCCGTACATTAAAGCTCACAATAGACCTGAAAAGTATTGGCCTAATTTGGCAAGCTGCCACTTCAGCGGAGAAGTACTATAGTGGTATCGAGACAATGGGGTGGTTTTTTTTTCCGAAAAGCACATCAATCCTCCCAAATGCCCTTAATTTCGCCAAATTGAGAAATATTGGGCAATTGTAAAACAGAAGTTTAAGAAGAGTGGAAAGGTTACTCATGGTGCAACAGAGATGAAGAGATGGTGGAACGAAATGGCTGCTCAGGTTAGCATACAGAGTGTCCAAAATATGATAGTGTTATTTGAAAAAATGTTCAAAATTTCATCAAAACTAAATCTGAATAAATTTTTCGCTGTTTTTCCTTTAAAGTGTTATAAGTGATCTTCATTTTAAGTACTTACTAAACATTTTTATTTCATTACATGGTTTCGAGATAGGTCTGCTTTTTGCGTCCAGATATTGAATGACTCAAGCTTTAATTGAGAGGTGTGCTACTTCAGTTACAATTACTACAAAAAAAAAATAGGAATTTCTTACACTTTTTATTCGAATTCATACACTCCAAAAGAACTGATATAACAGACTACTTCTCATAAATTTATTCCGTCAATTATGCAGCTCCCACTTTCATTCAAGAACATCGTTTTCAGTTTTTAAACTCGGTTAGTTCATGGTTCCGAGAATGTTCGAAAAAGGCGGCTGGAATCATAAAAAGATGTTGCATGCATTCATGACTAAAGGTTTCTCATTTCCAGAATTTAATTCACGATTTTGAAATGATAATTCATGATTTCATGAATCTTGCAATGAGTTTCTAGTTAACAAAAACAAAAAGGTAACGCATAGCTTACGTTACGGAAAAATAGTTCATGATGTCATGCACATTGTTCATGGTGTATTTTCATAACTTAAAAACACACCTTTTATCTCGAATTCAGGAATAATTTTGCTCATTTCGAAGATTGGAATTGTATTCGTGCAGCTTGTCATGTCCAGCCTCATTCTGCCCCCGAAATGGCAGTATTATATAATTTCTTCGGCTCTCCTCCTGGTAAAATGGTAAAAATTTGATGGTTCATGGTCCCAGAAATAACAAAAGCTTCGCTTTTCAGCCCACAACTAAGGAGATAAGGAACTTTTTGAAGAATTTCGACTTCTTTTTGATTTTACATTCTTCCGGGATACTCGTCCGGTCCAGCAAGGTATGAAATTCCTGCCGAGGCATTTGATTGAAAACTGCCAGGCTGTATGTTTCGTCGTCTATAATCCCGCAATCGTACGTTGTTAGCATATCGAGTCGCGACGCGCTTGCTCCGGGGCTTTACTTCATGATGTTAACAAATAAACTTATCCTGACAATTAGTGATTCAGTAAAATTTTGAAAAACTCAAAAGATGCCATAATGACAGCGTTTTTAAATTTTCCGGATTTATTCGTAAAACAAATATTCAAACATTTCAGACATACATCATCTCTTGTAACCATTGCCAAATACGTAGAATTAGAACAATAAAATAAACTACGTTATTCCATCCTCTCTCTCGTCTGAAGGTAGAGATGCGAGCTGAGCCGTTATTGCTTCCCAATGTATGAAGTTACGGAAAATAACTCCTGCCTTCGTTGGTTGTTATTCTATTTCATTGGATGTTTAAATGAATTCAGCCGATGTTATGTGTTCCCGCCTTATCGTGAAACATTAAACTGCATAGCAAGTGATTATTAACGTTTCAACTGCAAAAAAAAATCCGTTCCCCGGCTTATCTCAGAACCACTCTACCCCGTCGCATCGGTATGCGTAACGCCAATGTCCCTGGATCATGTTTGGCACAGTAACGACACTGTCGCTGCTGGGCTGTTGCACTGTCTCTGAACCACCGAGAGCAGCCTACACTGCTCACAATGTAAACAAACTCTGCCACCGTCGTCATCGTCGCTGTCGTCGTAAATACTATCTCACGCTCACGTATGTTGCAGCGCGCGTTTGGTCTGGTCTGGTATATGGACGGCTACTACAGGGTTGGTGGTGTTCTGTTCTGTAGGTATGTTGATATCTGTATCGCTTGCTCCTTTCCGTCACTTGGGCCAGTTTAAGTTCAACCTCCTGCGAGAACACTGTTGCTCCCTTCGCGAGTCCGGTCGTGTATTGATCACATCTATAATCCATAAGATACAGCGAGATCTCGATTTTGAAAACACAGCTGCATCATCTATGTTGCCAAAATCGAGATATTTTCCGAACTAAAATCGAGTCATAAAAATCAATACTGCCTGTGTGAGCTACGGCGAAAAACTTAGAAGAAGTTCAAAGTTGACTTTGTTTAAATAACATGTTGCTTAATTTAAGCAGCGAAAACCGAGTTCCGTCTGTATGGCGGAAATGCTGACGATGCTGACGAATCAATATTTATCGGCGTTACACTCCCTCTAGCACCGGACAGATGCATATTAGTTTGCTTAAGATTCATGAATTAGTCGTCACTGGAATGATTTGCAGTGCATGTGTCAGCAAATGTGTTAGATCTGCCTACACTCGTTAATCGATTCTACGGGCGGACGCGTGTTCGAGTGCCATTTATTGCTATAATAGCTGTGTAATGGAAAGAGGTTGGTCCTCAAGCAATAGGACCCCGCAGTGTTGGTAGTTATCAGTGCAAAAATAGCGATCGTGGGCGACCAGCGAGACAGGCAGATAGCGAGAAGAGCCTGCCACGACAAGTGTTATACGCTTTTATCAAGCCCAGAACAAGTGTGTTTATCATTATATTTATTATTGTTGGGCCATAGAAGAAGAAGAAAAATAAAATGCAAAAGCCGCTTGCCATCAAGTGTAGCAATAAAAATCGAGGAGAAAACAATTACATCGTCATCAACGGCATCGTGTTTTTTCCCAATGTAGCTTGCCAATTGAATTATGCATTTGATGGGAAGGCAGAGGAAATCTTTCACCGGTGTTGTTGTTTGTTGTTGTGCAATGTGCGATCATAGGCTAACGAATCGAGTGTACTTTGAACACGAAGACAATTGAATCTAGTTACAGACGGACGGGATGCAAAGCCGGTTTTCTGCGAAATTAATCGAATACTTGTTTGTTAGTTTGTTTTTCGACATTCGTACGCCTCCTCCGCAGTACTTCGCCAAAGCGTGTAATTTTAATTGTTATTTATAGTATACGATGTCCAGTTGCTAGAACTCTCTGTTTTTGGATTCTAACAGCAGGGTATCGCAGACTCGGGAGACCATCAACAATCATTTCAGGGGGTTTTCATTTATGGCTAGATAAAACTATGAATTGGAGAAAATAACGGAATTCGATGAGAATTGAACATTTACTGAACTTTTGTTGATTTATTTTAACTTTTAAGGAACTTTAAACAATCATTTCCCCTTCTGACTCAAGTAAACTAATGTCGATCTAAATTTGAAAAGCAGATGGTAGATTATACAATAAATTAGATAAACAATTAAAATAGCTCATGATATGTGTTGGAAAGGTAAACCAAACTTTTTGATGTAAAATTTGATTGTTAATTCACCAATCAGCCTTATGCTTACGTGTGTTTCCAGGTGAAATTATATGATTCATCAGTTTTCTAATGTTTTTCTCCTTGGACTTGAATCGCTACTTTGGTTTTATACAAGGCCGATAGCAGGTTATTTATTATTGGCGTTGTCACTTTAACTAGAAAATGAGAAGAAAGATTAGGAAATTCCAACTACTTTTATTGCCTATCTTGACAGATACGCGTATTTCCTCTACAATGTGAAGACTTCTTCAGTGTCGTGTACTGTACTAAAAGTCGAGTATTAGTACAAGACAAGGGTCCTCCCTTAGCTCAGTCGGCAAAGGCGCAGCTACAAAGCAACACTGTGCTGAAGGTGGCTGGGTTCGATTCCCGGTCTGGTCTAGGAATTTTTCGTTATGGAAAATTTCCCGACTCTCTGGGCATAGCGTATGATTGTACTTGCCACACAATCATACTAATGCAAAAATGGTACTTGGCATCGAAAGCTCTCAATTAATAACTGTGGAAGTGCATTTAGAACACTAAGTTGAGAGCAAGCAATAAGCCAAATTGTGAAAGCAATAAGCTTGAAATGCTGAAGAAGAAGTACAAGGCACTGAAAAAGTCTGCACATCAGCAAAAAAATTAACACATAATTCATCAAAACCGATTGTTTATTTCACTATAATAGAGTTATATCGACATTAGAAACAGTTAATTAAGGCGTTAATCCATCTTTCTGTGAAATTTTCGAACTTTCTATGGTACACCCGCCATCAGGTTCCGTATGGTATCCTCAGATACGCCCGCCGTGACGATTCTTCATCTTCTCTTGAAATCATCGGTACCATTTGCTTTTTTCTTAGTTTCGAAGAGTTTCCGCTTAACTAGAGCCCAGTACTTCTCAATTGGGTGAAGTTCTGGACAGTTTGGTGGATTGGCTGTTTTTGGCACGTATTTGACCTCTTGTACCTTATACCATTCAAGGATGGATTTCCCATAGTGACAACAGGCCAAATCAGGCCAAAACACAACATGAGAGTCGTGACTTCTGATAAACGGTAGCAACCGCTTTTACAGACATTATTTCTCGTACAATTCCTTATAAAGACGAAACTTTTAGATTTTCGACCACAACTACAAATGGCCTGCCAAATCAAATACTTCTTGGGGAATTTGGACACCTTCTTTGTCCGGAAATGCTCGACAACTGCGTTCCTTTGCATTGAGGTATAAAAAACCACACACTTAGAAAGTATTAATTTTACAAGAGACGTAATTCATCGTTCTAAAAAGTCGGGGAACGTAAACAAATATTTCGTGTAAAATTATGTCTCATGAAACTAATACATACGAAAAACGATAAAAGGTGCGTTTGATTGAATATATTTTCTCATATTTTTCAACTCATTGTTATGTGCTAAAGGACGCTTGCATGTGTCGGTCTCAGCGCATCGAAATTTACATGATATTTGGTAGTGTGCAGACCTGGAAGCTGTTTAAAGTCTCCGAGTACGTATGTTTCGTCGTCCATTATTGTACAAGAAAATGTTTGCAAAAAATTGGTTAGCGACTTTTTGCAGTGAAATTTTGCTTGTCATCGCGGTTTTTACCTCTGCTTCACTTTTTGGACGTATGGTTTTGGAGTATGGACTCATACGTTGCTTTGAGATCAGTGTAGATAACGTCTATTTGCGCTCCATTTTCCAATTGCACGAAACGGGTAGTGGTGAAATCAAGCAGATTCATAGTTACAGAACGTTCGGGCATGAAGCCATGCTGATCGGTAGAGATTTGGCACTTGAAATGCTCCAGAACAACACTGCTCATGATCATCTCAAATAGCTTAGACGCGGCCGAAAGGCTAGTGATTCCTTTGTAGTTCTTAACCTATTTTATGAATCAGGACCATGAAGGACTGCTTCCAAATCACAGGGAATCAACTCCAAAGCTCCAGTACACGGCGGTAGGGACACCGTCCGGGCCAGCTTAGAAGTTGATTTTTAGTCGCTTGGCAGCATTCATAACCATGGCAGGTGTTATAGACGTGAAACATGCTCAGATCCAATAGGTCCTTGAGGCATCCGAGATAGCAGATTCTATTCCAAACGCAGTAATGGATTCCGCTGAAAATACCGATAGGCCACGTAGACTCATTTTTAAAAATCTCAGACCCCCCTTCCTCCTCGTTGACTTTTCCCCATACATTTTTTTGAAATTTTGTATGGAGCGTAGACTTTGCTCAACCCCTCCCCCAGAAAACTCTACATAGTTTATTAATAACCCCACACCGCAAACAGCATTGCTCAAGACAAGTGAAAGTTTCAACTACCCTACTGTCGTCTTTAGCGCTCCTGATAGGATGGTTTTGTCCACTTCGTTCAAACGTTCTCTGTTACGTTTGATGACACGGGAAACAGTACAGTTCACGATTTCCAACTTTTTTTTGCTATGCACGATGGCAAAAGACTTGGATTTTCGAAATGCGCGTTCAAATTTTCGTCGCGAATCCTTTGCTCTTCCGACTCCATTTCAAGAACTTTTCCGCACTTTTCAATGTAAATTCAATTACAGGATGTGAACAGTGCAGAGTTCTACCCAAAGTTTCCTTTTTCCCTAAAGACAAGAAAGGTATAGCTATTTGCGTGTGTTGCAATTTTATCGACCAGTTTTAACGTGGCTTCGTTTATCAGCTAGCTATTTTGGCAAAGAACAAGACTCTTTGATTCCTTCATTTCAACTGGGTCTCTGTTCCGAAATTCCAAATCAGTCACTGACGGATATCGATTGCCATTCATTGACGACATTCGCTTGGCCGGGAGGCAGCTTCCTCACCTGCGTAGAATATCGACCCATCAACACACATAAGACGTGAACTAAAATAAACTTCTGCGTCACGAAATCGCTCATACTGGTTTCTCCGATCGTAGATATCCTATGATAATCATTTGTGCTCTGATATTAATTCACCAATAATAGATTCCCAAAAAAAATAATTCCCACTATTAGGGACCGTTTAATTTGGTGGCACAACCGAAGACACCTTTTCATACTTTCGTTTGTGAATTTTCCGAAAAAAAAAAGAATTGCTCTTTTGTTCATTCTATGTGGACGCCGTTAGTTAGAAACAACTTTTTTTTACACGATAGTTAATTCTCCTTTGACGTAAATTTCGAAACGTAAATCAGAATATCCAACGTTAACAAACCAAAAACTGCGTTTCATGGAACTAAATGTCTCGTTTTTTTTTTCAACCAAATTTATATATCACGCTCTCATTTGGCTCCGAAATTTACATATTTAACTTTTCTATCGAGTGTGGGATAAAGAAGCGTTAAATGTCAGTATCTAGCCACAGCAAGATACTAGCTTGATCTTGTAATACTTTGGAAAATCTAATAAGTCTGTAGTTGATTTAATGAGAGGAGAGCACACACTTAAAAATTATTAATTTTGCCAGAGACGTAATTCAAAACTGATTTGCGTCAAGGAATGTAAACAAATATTTCGTGTAAAATTAAGTGCCCCGGAACAGAAACAGGCGCAACTTGAGAAAAGGTGTGATTGATTGAATTGATTTTCTCGTCTCTTTTGGCTGATTCTTATGTCCTAAAGGCCGCTCGTATGCGTTGGTCTCAGGGCACCAAAATTTACATGTCTTCTTGGTAGTGTGCATATTTAATTTTGTTTTTCGGAAAGATTAAGAAATCTATTCAATTCCTTAGTTAGTGGGTCGCATTTGACATTCTACTGGAAAATAAGACCTAACCTATAATTTAGAGCAATAATCATTGTTCACAAATACGACTTACGTACTTATTTCTGTAACCGATGAAAGTAGAGTTTTTACGCTACAATTTATGTAGGATAGAAGTTCAATAAAATCCCTCAACGGCCGCATTTTAGAACAAAATTCAATGGTTGTCACATAAAGCATAATCATCTAAAATGCAAAATGTCGATTCTAATCGATTCGCCACTTCACGTGGAAACGCTCATGTTATCTATTGTTGGTTTCCTACTGGCAATAACTTCAAAATACATACTCATCGTGAGTCATGACATCAACGAATGATATTGAAAAAAAAAACGAAACCTGATACAATAATGACCCGATTTTGACACCCACTTTAAAAATCAAAACAAAATTCCTTATTCTAAAGAACAGAGGTGCCTTTCCCGTAATGAGTACAACAGTTACCAGAAATCAATGACAAATAAAAGTGCGTTAAGCCGTGGGGGGGTTTGGTGACAAAATCGGGTAGTTCAAAAAAGCCTGTCGTACACGTGCGGTCAACTAATCCAATCTACTAGGATGAAAACATAATTCCGCACCTCTTGAAGGTCACCCAGAAAGCAAATCGCAAATTGCTTTGAGCTTAAGTTTAAAAAATTAGCATCATTTTGTTCAGACAAACACCAACGCGTTATCTCCCTCTCTCCAGCTGGCGCGTGGTGTTTGCTGTTACCAACCAAATTTATTTTACTTTTATCGCCGAAAAAAAGAAACTTTACAGGGAAAGATTTACACAGTGAATAATAGCGTAAGCCGTTCCTCGCGACTGCTTGGATGAAAAAAAAAAATGGATTTGCCTCCTACCGGCAACGTAAAATGTTATCACTTTTATCAGTACATCGTTATCGTAAATCGAATATTTAAGTCTTAATCATCTCCTTTGAAAATCGTTTCAAGCCTGAACACATACTCGTTGCGTCTTTTGCGAATGCATTTCGTGGGCTTACCCAAATTAACGCCAGCCATACATTGTACCTTCCCGCTGACTTTGGCAGTCGAACTCTATACGACTGACCTTGATCTCTTATAGCATATGGCTTGCGCTGTCGTAGGCAAGATAGGTAGATAATTGACGAGTATAAAGCGCTGCTCTGTCTTGTTTGTTTATAAGGTAGAGTAAATATTAACTTTGGCACTTGCACTGTTTTCGGAAACCAAAATTTCAACATAAGCCATTCACCTTAAGGCTTTAATTGTCATTCTTGACAGGCTTTAATTCTCAACCTTAAAGGAGGCTATTTGTGGAATGCAACAACCTTCACCTAAATCCTATAATGTTGTTTGACAGGGACATTCAATTATCGTAAATTTCTGCCAGAAAAAAAACTAATTACAATATTCTACCATCAATTGTCACATTCATCTTAAAATTTTTCGCGTAAATACGTTTTCAAAAAGTTTGGACACCTCAGTGGATAAGAAGGCGGAGAAGCAGCAGAAAATGAATGTTAACAAACTAACATTCAGTATTTGTGTGTGTGTGTCTCAGAAAATGAAAACACATCGACTTTCTGAAAGGTAATATGCATTCAGTTAACATTGATGTTCATATTTGGCCCGTCCATGCTAGTTTTTTGTAGCACAAAAAAAAAATGGAATTCAAAGTAATTCAACCGTGGCTAATCAAAGACTAGTAGTGATTAGAAAAAGCATGATCGTCGCATTTTTTCTGTTGGTTCATAATTTTCCAACCACGAAAAGAAGGGTGCCAACAACACCATAAGAAAAGTGAGAATTACACACACACAAAATGTTAACAAGCTGGAAATCTTTTTGGAATCATGCCCGTTGAGATAGGCGCTAGTTTTCAAATTTAAGTTTAAATTAATCACATTTTATTCCATCATTTAAATTCGTTTCTTTCGCGCTTCTGAACTTATTCTCTAGTTTGAGATGAAGTTTGCTAGAAACTAACAAGATTTCATATGCCAAACTTTAAGAACTGGTTTGGTGTATCCCCTTATATAGAGAGAGACAGACACAAAAAAAAACACAAAAAAAAAAAAAAATTAATATTTTTTTATATATTGTGTAGGGGCGGCCGGAAAATGCGGGAAAAAGTCGGGAATTTCAAAATTCATCGGGAACTTTTGTCATATGTCCACCATACTGCCACCTTTTTTCAAATTATTTCAGTAGCGTGTTAGTCGTGTACTCGGTCCAACGATCTCATTAACGGAATAGAACAGTGTTTTTCTGCAAATCCAGCATTGCTGAAGAAGATAGCTCAGTGCTCTATGAATATCCCGGTTGTCAATTGGAAGGCGTTCAAAGAATTGACTGGGAAAATCAGGGATCTGCGAGCCAGCCCTGGCTTTGAAGTCCTCAACATCGTTAGCTGCGGCTTGCAAGTCGTACACAATGTCTTCAAGTAGGGGCTAAGACAAACAGATTGGCATGTGGATCATTTTCTGCTAGCTTTGTTCAGCCTGTTCAAAACCCGCTAAGAAGATATGGCTACACGACTGTGACAGGTGAAGTTTTGCACATGACTTACTTTTGTTTTTATTTAATTTGACCGAAGCTCCTTAGGTGATCCTTTTGACTGAACCATTGCTAATGTATGCATTACTGTAAATTTCAGTGAAAAGATTAACTTTGCAAATTTTTTACAATATTTTATGTGCTTCACGATTTCCTCCAACCTGGGATGGTAATACTGCTGTCATTTTAAAAATACCTTAAAGTCTCAGTCCATCTGAATGATAGACTAATATTTGTCACTGCAGTGGACAGAAACCTATTGTGGCAGTCACCTTACAGCAATAACAAAGCCACCAAATGCATTGGACATTTTTTTATGAACGAATGCTTTACAAAAAATAAGCTGTGCATTTTTCAACCCCTGCGGAATAGACTAAACATAAAATATCGACCAATTGATGCATGATGATATTTTTGATAAAAATTAAGTATAATCATGTTTTTTTTGTTCAGTTTTCCACAGTTTTTCCACTGAAATTATGCGAAGTTTGTTGGGTGGAAAATGAACAAGTTGCTAGCAGAGCGCTACAAATGTTGCCCCATTGAGAAGATTTGTGGACGAAGACAGGAAGCAGGAAGAAAGAAAGCTGAAGAAAAGTCATCCGAATTTCAAACAGAGCTTTTCCGATCATAATTATTCACTGTTGTGGTTGATGCGGTAGACGATAAGATGCTGGGACCAAAGCTGAATTTAGTCATCACGTCTGCAGCAATGGTCGAGTCGTTTCCCAGACCGAATCTCCTATGGCTTCGTTTCTTTTTGACAATTTAACGGGACTAGTTAGAGCCGCAATGGAGAAAATTGGTAAGCCCGAGCGTCTGACAGTCAAAGCAAAATCGTTAATAGAAATAGAATTGACGGAGAGCAATCTTCGGCCAGCTCTTAACGTGAAAATCGGGTTTGCTTCAGATTCGGGCATCAAGAAAGCGAGAGAATTTGCAAAAATTTCCGACAAAGACGTTTTGGCATTCCGTAACGACTATGCTGTGGTTCTTTAAGGAAGCTACTCAACAAATCTCCATTAACATACCTTTTAAAGCATTGCGTCCATTGCATTAACCCTGATGTTATAACTCACTTCGCGGAAATAGCCAAGAGGCGTCTGGAGCTGTGTCTGGAAACGTTTGTAGATAAAGAATATCTGAGCGCTGCAGTTGCTCACAAAGTGAAAGAAGAATTTGGGCAGCTGTGCTCGATGCCGTCTTCAAAGGCGTTGCTTGCCGGATTCCAGAGAAAAGGATAGCTTTTGGACAAATTATGGCTAGAACCGATTGATCATTCCAAGAAGGAGCTGCCAAATTTGACATCATTTGTTAAAAAGGTGCTCGTCATGTCGCAAAAGCGACGATGGAGCCAGGATTATTAATAAATGAAAAGTGTCTGCTGGTAAACCAAACTGAAAATAGTTTGGTAGCTCAGATAATCGTCTACGAACTGTCAACGACGTTGAAATCACGAAGTCCTTTATACAACACACACGCAACGCACTCGCATCATTTTGTACTCTAAAACCTCGGATGCTTTACTATTTTACTTCGGTGTTTATGCTTCTAGAAACTTGATTGAAAGATCAATGATTTCTATAGAGCGATTTTTGTTCTCGTTTGTTAAATGAGAGACCAAAGCAGGCTACGCAATACGCAAAAAGCCCGATTTGCGGCAGCTATCCGTCATTTTGTCTAAATGAAACAAGTCAGAATGTCAGATTGAACCATTTCCTTGAAAACTTCAAAAATATCTATTTATCCAATTTTTTATTAACTCATTTTTCCAGTCGGGAAAAGTAGGCGAAAATGCGGGAAAAATTCGGGGAAAAGCGGGAATTTTTAAATAAAGATTGTGTGGCCACCCTGTATTTATCATGGAACAATTTTTTCTAGAAAAAGTTTTAAGTTCGCTCTAGCAGGGGGCCAAAGAACCAAAAAAAGGGGGAAAGGGGAGGGAAAAAAAACGGGGGGAAACGGGGGAAAAAACGGGGGTTATTTTTTCTTGCTTTTTTTTGTTTTTTGTTTGGGTTTCACTTCAAGAAGAATGGATTTTTTGTTTTGGCTTACTCCCGGCACGGGAAAGTAAAAACCGGGGGGCGTCTTTAAACACACACGCGCGGGGGGGGCGTGTCCCGTTTCTCTTTCTGGCTTTTCAGTTATATGGGGACGGTTTATTTTTAGGGGTGGGGGGAAAAACGGGGAAAGAGATGAAAATGAAAAATGAGCGGCGGCCCCCCGCTAGCATCAATAATAAAATATTATATTACTTCTTTCTCTATTGACATGAGGGGGGAAAGGGAAAGAAGTGGAAGTGGAAGGGAGTAGTGTTGTTGGGAAGAGTACAACAACTATAATTCAATAGTGCATCAAAACACTAATATACAACATAATTTGTTTAGTCAATTGGATGTGTCCTTTCGTTTGACACCTTCCCTCCTTCCTTTTTGTACAGTGTCATCCGTCACTAACGCTGCAGCCTTTAACCAATTACACCTGAAATTTTTCACGTTCGCTATGCTATTCGTTTTACGAAGATTTCTTTTAACCAAAGCTCAATACATTTCGATCGGACGCAGTTGTGGCGAATTTGGTGGATTGCACTCCTTCGGGAAAATATTTACATTTTTAGCAATGTACCTATTCTGAGCCAGCTTTCTGGCTATTTGTTCTGGTCAGGCCAGAAGAGCACCGAACCGTTATGTTTCCGAACCAATGGCAATAGTCGTTTACTAAGACATTCCTCCACGTTAACTTGTCAAATGATGGTGCCAGTCGTGATGAAAATGTCGCTCCTGAGACCGCATTCACATATTGCCTGCTATACGAGAAATGTCTTTGGAAACTTTGACAGTTTTTTTTTTGCTTAAAATGTTCAAAAATGTTCAAAAAATTTCCCCTTTGAACCGATGTCTAAAACTATAGCCCCGGAATCAGCTTTGAATCAGCTTTGCAATATATTTCGTCGTCCATTATCAAGCAGTCGTTCTCCTTCAACATAAAATGTCCGCGCTCGGAATGTTGTGCTCTTGTTCGATTTGGAGCAACACCTACTTTGAAGGTTTCAGACCCGCACTTTTTTCACTTTCTGGACGAACGATGGAGACATTTTCACTTTTTTGGCAACATCTCGGACTGAGACATTCGTTTTTTTTCTTAAATTCTTTTGATGATTTTAAGAAGGAAATATTTTCTCATTACCATGAAGCGCTAGGAGTGGACAGTAATTAAGCTAGAACGAACGATATAAAGAGAAAGTGTTGATAGTTCCGTTAGTGTACGGTAGGCTGTGAAAAATTAAACAGAAATAGTTAAAATTGAGCGGAGGGCTATTAGTAAGGTAGTACTCGATTCTTTTACCACGCTACCTAAATGCTGGATAGGCAAGGGGAAGGATATCCCCTTGATTTGCAAAATAATGCGCGCCTGATCGTGCTCATGTACTCCAGTGGTTTCCTGATTGTGCTTTAATTTTATTTTTTAAATATTGTTTTCGCGAAGGGCGTAGTGTTAATTTATTATCAAAACAATTTACTTTGCGATTTACGCCATATTGATTGTTGACAAAGTGAAAGGTGTAATTTAAATCAAAACATAAACTTGGCGCAAAGAAGAAAGTGATACTGACAAAATAATCAAAACAACGGCGAAAAGTGGAAGGCGAAATCTATGAAAATGTCAAAAATAGGCGAATAGTATAGGGCGATGCTTTTTTTCCAGTACTTGTGAGGCTATCATTGAAAAAGGCGTAATCAAACATACTAGCATTGAAAGGCGAATATTAAAAATGAGCAAAATTCAATGAAAAACGAACGAATACAGACTGACACCAGTATTATATATGCATCAGAAACTAGCTTTATTCTCTGTCTGTATGCTAGATTTTATTTGAATTTATAGGTTTACTTGTAAATTATGATTTGAAATTCTTCTTTAATAATAAATATATTCTTTTTGTTTTTTCTGAGTTGAAATTGTGGATAAGTGATTGCGAAAAGGGTGTTTTCGATGAAAATGGCACACACATATTTACTCACCAAAATTAAACCGATTATCGGATTTTCTGGAAATTTTCCAGGGAATGAAAAACTTCTAATGAGTTATGATTTACCAAGTTTGTTTTATTCAATTTCATCTCCCATCCCGAATGCACGCACCTTCTTCTTCCCTCCACCCATCAAATTTTGTAGAACCGATTTTCCCAGTGTTTTTGTTGTTTTTACCCAAATTTTCTTCAACTCCAGCTCTGTTTTAAGAGTTTTGGAATGTTTGCGAAGTTTCTTCTTCATAATTGCCCAGAACTCTTCAATTGGGCGAAGTTCCGGTGAATTTGGTGGGTTCATATCTTTTGGCACAAAATTGACTCCGTTGGCTCCGTACCACTTCAACACGTTTCGAGAATAGTGGCAGGATGCTAGATCAGGCCAAAACAGAGTTGATTATTTGTGCTTCCTTATGAATGGCAAGAGACGCTCTTCCGTGTAAATCGCGCCGTTGATTGTTTCGGAAGTGATGAAGGGAGCGCTTTCACCACATCCGCTAATCGGAACTTCTTTGCAAATTTCGATAATTTCTTCTTTCGAACATCCTCCGGCACCTCGAATTTAGACTTGGCAACGAAATATTCTTGCCCAGGAAGTTGACAGAAGTCGGCCTTTACGTAAGTTTCGTCATCCATCACGATGTAACACGATTTGGTGAGCAAGTTCGTGTAAAGTTTCCGGGCGCGGATTTTCGCAGTGATGTTTTGCTTTTCAATCCGGTTTGGGGTTTTTTGCACCTTGTAAACATGTAACCCAGCACGCTTCATTGTTTTCTGCACAAAACCGACTGACACCTTGGACTTTTCAGCGACATCTCGAATCGACATGTTTGGACGGTTCTTGGACCGTGCACCACTTTCCCGGCCATTTTACTGTCCATTGGGCAACTTTTCCGACCACTCCCTCCCTTACTTCGGGCAGTCAGACATTCTTGAAGGTTCTTATCACACGAGACATAGATTTATTTGCGATTCTAAGCTTTTTAGCGATCCATCGGTCCACAACACGCTTCTGGATTTTGATTGTAAGTGCACAAATTTGTTTCAATTATACAGTGTGTCTCACAAAAGGTGTCACCTTTTTTCAGTCTTGGTTTATTTCAGCTGGGTAATTTTAACAGCGGAATTGATTATACCCGTTTTGAGTGTATTCTTTTGACAGTTTATCGCTGAAGATAAATAAGCGATTCCGTTTGTTTATATTTATCAGCTACCATGGAAGCCATACGGGAGCAAGTTTTAAAATTACATTTGCAAAAGCTTAGACCGTGTCAGATATTCAATAGCCTTAAGCAGTTCGGAGTGAGTAAGCGTTTTGTTTTTCGTACCTTGAAACGGTTCAAGGAAACTGAAAATGTCCATATTCAACACAAAGGAGGTGCCAGACGAGCTGCCAGAACGATGAAAAAGATCAAATGTGTGAGGGAGCGAATAAGACGTAATCCGGCCGTATCTGGCCGTAAATTGAGCAAACAATTTCAAATGTCCCCTGCTTCAATGACATGATCTGGAATGCAAACCCTGCTCAGACATGATCTGGAATGCAAGCCGTACAAGAAACAACGGGTTCACGGGTTGACGGAGCGTCAAAAGCAAGCCAGGGTCCAAAGAAGCAGAAATCTTTTGGTTCGGCACGGTGACTGCGAGATTTTATTTTTGGATGAAAAGCTCTTTCACCGTCAGGACAGTCATAATCAAAAAAATAATCGTGTGTATGGCAAAAGTCTTGCCAATATTTCACGAGATAAACTAGAACGCTATCAGAATGTATCGAAAATCATGGTATGGGGCTCATTTTTACGAAAAGGAAAACTTCCTCTTCTTTTCATAGAACCTAACGTAAAAATCAACACTGAATATTACATCGAGCAGGTTTTGAAGAACCATCTGCTTCCTCATGCTTCAACGCTGTACGGGAATACATTTACCATTTTGTTTCCAACAGGACTCAGCTCCAGCTCACAAGGCAAAGAAGATACAAGCGTGGTGCGCGGAAAATTTGCCCGATTTCATCACAAGCGAAGAATGGCCTGCATCTTCACCGGATCTCAACCAACTTGACTACTTTGTTTGGGGATATATGCTTCAACATATAGGCCCTACGAAAGGGCTTAATTTGGCTTAAATCGATTCAAGAAACATTTGGTTGATATTTGGGACCAGTTTCCTCAGGAAATCGTGCGTGCCAGCTGCGATTGGTTTACAAACCGTTTGCGCAAGGTTATCAAGTAAAAGGGCGAGAGATTCGAATTTAATTAATATGGTTTATTTCTATAACATTTTTCTTTCAAATGAAAAATAAATTCTATGATTTGGTTGATTTGTTTTGCTGTAATCCCATTTTGTTTTAGTGACACCTATTGTGAGACACCCTGTAATTTCTTGTTTCAATGATCTGACTGTAACTACTGTATGAATAAATATGACACCTGACAGAAGATAACAATACAGTGTGAATAAGGTTTGCTCAAATGTTCAGGTTTTTTACTCATACGGTTCAAAAGCTACAGAAGATTTTGGTTGTGCCATTTTTTTTCGATTACACACATTATTTCTGAATGCTTGTTGAAAGTACGTCATTATGCTCAATTAGCATGTCTTTCTTTCTTTTTCAATCTATTATTTTTAAGAGCTAAGAATCAACAATTCTCTGAATAATTTCCTAGACTAATAGTGCCATAGCTAATGCAATGAAATTTTCACATGTTTTGCTGTTTTTGCGATTCTTCCCAAATTGATTAATTCGCCTGGTCGTTGTATTAAATGTTTAAATCAAAGCATCGTTAATTATAATCAGATGTAGGAATCTCTTGTCTGTTTCCATCCGCATATGTGTACATTCAATTCGGATTCAATTCTCATGCTAATTCGATATCTCATTGAAGTTTAGTTTTTTTACAGTGCTTCTGTCAAAATTGCATTTGGGTTGTGTAGATTTAAAAAAAATCACTTTACAATATTGGATGGAGTCAATTTCAACAAACGCCTTCTTGAAAAATGGCAGAGCAACAACGAAACGTTTTTAATATTTTGAAGGAAATATCTTCACATCAACATGAGACTCTAGTAGTGGACAGCTTTCTGCTAGAACTAAAGATATGAAGAGAAAATATTGATTAAAACAAATTTATATTAGATGTGTAATATTTAAATGTAGTCTTAGTAATTTTCAAATTCGTTTCGGAAGTCTTCTTGATCATGTTGCGAGTTCCAAGATAGTTCTTATATTTTTTTTAATAAAACAGAGGTAGGAGAGGTAAATTAAGCAGATCTATTTGCAGTAAGAAGATTTGAAAATCACACGAATAATAAATGCAGAGAGACAAGAATGTATGTAGCAAAACACTTTCAAACATTCCACACGTCTGCGATTTAAACAGACTTCCAAATCACCGCAATAACAAACCCACGACCGAAAGATGTCACACACGATGTGAGATAATCAACTGACCAGGCAAGACACGTTCTGCATATAAAAATAATCGAACTGACGAATCTCTCGTTCCCGAAACTGTGTAGTTTGTTCTACACAAACAACAAGAAATCAAACTACTAACATATATATATATTTACTTGTATATGCATGACTGTTGCCTGTATGCATAATTTTTTGTTGTCGGAAAATAACTTCTTTGATTTCTCTCTCACACCGCTTCGAACCCAATTTTTCTTCGATAATTGCTCCTATATACAACCGAAGAACGATATGCCGTTCCTGGCGTCGCACAGTGGTTTGCCAAAAGTAAACAAGCTACGAATTTGGTGTTTTTGACAAGATTATTTACCGCTTGTATATATCGAAAAAAAAAACAAAAGACTGTCTATCTCACTTCTAAGGAGATATAAATTATCGGTGTGAAATCTCAAAAAGAAGCTTATGAGTAGCTAAAAACTTCACCGAAGACACTGTGCGCCGTGCTATTCAGCTGCGGGTACCGCAGAATCGCAAATTTAGTCAATCAACAGTTCTTTGCTTGTGTGTGGTACATAGGCTTTTTTTTCTTCCTCTCTCCGTTCCATTCTTTGCGATCATGCGTCGGAAGATGGCAAGATTGTTTTTTTTTGTTTTGTTTTTGTCAAGAATAATTTCCGTTACACTGCCAATCAACAGTTTCAAACTTTGACTGGTTGAAATTGAAAAATAGGTCAACAGGTTCTTGTAACACGATTCAATCCTTTTATGCGACAGAATCAGTTCTATTGACATGTGAATTAACATTGCCATGTGACATGTGAACTAGTTTGAGCAGTTCCACCTCAAATGGAGAATCTGACTCGATCTGTTTCCGATGGTTATGAAAGGGTTTGTAATTGCTTATTATGGGCAATCATTCAATTTTGACATAAAGTGTATGGTTATTATTTTCGATTTATTATTCAAGCTTTGGCAATGTAAACTGAAAACTACAGATATTGAAATGTTTATAAACATGGAAGAAAATGTTTGTTTACTTTTAAATTTATATCATTTGTGACCTAAGCAGTGTGCGCATTTTTTTCATCCATACACTCGGTGATCACCGAATCAATATTGAAACTTCTCAATTAATAACATTATAAGTGTATCTTGAACACGTTAATGGCCGCCAAAAATGCTCGCTATAGTAGCATTCTTATTAATGAAAATGTCGTGTAATAAGATCAATTTGTATAAGGCCTTTCAAGCTATCCATATTCAACGCTTACATTTTGAGTCGAAAAGTCTGCAATTATTACATTCAGCACATTTCCATATAAAAAAATGGGTTTACATTTTTCCAAATCAAAGTTGCGCAAGTTTAAACTCTGATCCACAATCTTCTTGCATGCGGTGTAAACTTTCAATGTGGCTCAAAACCAGATTTTATTTGTATTTTTGTGTTGTCTTACTAGCCGAATGCCCGGGTCACTCGCGAGGCTGCTGGCAAATGTTTGCACGTAGACTAACTATTCCTATGTTTGTCCTATAGCTGAAACAACAAGATTCGCGGTAATCAAGATCTGCCCATGGGACCAACATTGGAACATTAGCCCTAAATACGATCGCTTTACAATTTCCCTTTGACTCTGTACTCTAATTCTGTAAACAAACATCGAAGTAAATAAATATCGTTCGTGCCGGGGCGAATAGGCTGAAAAATGAACACTTTTGGAACCCGGCGGCACATCCTATCCGTCTGAGAATTTCTTCAACTGTAGTTAGTAGTTATAATCTGTGAGTGCAAAAAAAAATTGGCAATCAACACAAGGCACACAGCGTCGTCGTGCCGGCGAAGCAGCGCCTCTGAGAGTTATTTGAATTTTGCCCGCGTCGAAGGTGTTTGATTTTTTTTTTTTTCGTTATTTTTGCGGAATATTTTATCAAGCAGGATCGAATAAACAACAACGTAAAGTGATAAAATAAAGACGTTACCATACGCAGTACCATGTGAACTATCGGTGCAATGTGAAGTGCCCATACACGTGCATTCATTTGACGAAGATAATGTTCCGAAGATTTTCACTCTTCGATACGTCGCCACCGGCAGCGAGCGTATCGATTTCGAGACCTAAGATTGTGCCACCGTTACTCCACTCCAAATCGCTCAACAGTAGTGGTGTTGCCTCGCTAGTCAACGGAAATGGGTATTCGGAACAAACGAATACACAGCAGATACTGGTTCCTCGAAGAACCAGTCCAATAGCGATCCGGAATGATCGAAAAGTTCTTGTATCCCCTCAGGCGATACCGAGTACTCCGTCACCCAAAGAATCGAAGCAAAAGAATCAACGGCATTCGACCGGTTCTGCGCCGAATCCTAGTCTCCTGCAGCAACAAGTTCATGCAGCACAGGTCTATCTAAGCTCGAATCGTAACAGTTTCGTGCTACATCCTCATGGCAGTGCAAACGCGGCTCGAGAGCATTACAGATCTACTCGATCTATCAGCAGTCCAGCATCACCAAGTCCACTGTCTTCCTCGTTTCCTAGTACCGCCGATTCTAATTATCATCCCGGCAGGTCACCTAGCTGGTACACCCGATTTAGCCAATCGCTACGAAAAAGCCTGTACCGCCAGCCAGCCAGCTCAGTCAATAATAATGTAATTTGCCAATATTTATTTTTAAATTGCCCGTATCCACACCACCCAAAAACACAATTTGATAGCAGATCGACCAATTTGCTTTGCCCATGTCTAGAGTGACATCGAATGCCATTACCAACCTGTCATGGTGTATTAGAACATCTACCGCACCACCCATCCACCGTCAGTGAGCGGAGTATTTTTCATACTAACAGGACAATTTATTTTCCATCTACTCGTTTCAGCTCCCCGTAGCCGATCCCTTCCTGGAAAAAGTTAGCTTATCCGATTTAGGTAAGTGGTTCAGATCTATAATTTAGTTACAAATAAGAGTGAAAAAAGTTTCTGCCCTGTATTTTCGTTCACGACCCAGTCCTTTGAGTGGTTAAAAAACAACTTGAACTGTCATCACTGCAGCTCTGTATGAGTCGAATGAAAAGAAAACGAAAAACGGGTTGGTTTCGATGTTTCACAATTCAGGACATTTTCATTGAATTATCGACATACTACATGACAATAAAACGCTTTGCTATATTGACGAAACTGTAGCTTGGAATAGCCAGGTGTTATCATATGTGCTCATTAGACTGATGTAAAATTTGAAATTTCCGCTCCCCTATGGCTAAACGATTCCGAATTCGCGTCCTCTTGAACTTTGAGCACATTTGATAAGAAACTGACATTGCACTCGGTATTGAAGTTTAAATGCTTCTGACAGAATAATCTATAGATATTGTGATAGGAAAATTTATCAGCTTTACCAAAGATTGTTTTTCAGCCAAACGCCCAAAAAAAAACTGGTTAATTACACTAGTTGGCAAAATAGAAACTTAGGCTTTGCCTCGCTGAATCCAAATATGAGCTCAGAATTGAAAAAAAAATTGTGTTTCTGTTCTGAATAGTTAAATTTTGAAGCTGTCCTTTGAATGTTGGGCTTGGATTTTATGGAATGGACCTCCCTGAATTCTTTGTTGCTAACAAATTTCAGTCAGTCAGTCAGTCAGTCAGTCAGTCAGTCAGTCAGTCAGTCAGTCAGTCAGTCAGTCAGTCAGTCAGTCAGTCAGTCAGTCAGTCAGTCAGTCAGTCAGTCAGTCAGTCAGTCAGTCAGTCAGTCAGTCAGTCAGTCAGTTACTGAGTTGAAATTTTGCCAGTTTTTTTTTCTACTTGAAATCACTTTGTCTTCTTTTTATTTTTATATTTTAGGTGTTCAGCAGTAGTCCGCTAACATTGCTGGTCTCCATTTGCCGGTGCCTTTTCTTGTTGATGCGATGTCTTGTTGAAATCGTTCTCCATGTTCATCTGAGACGGGCTCCCATATTCTCTGGGAAGAAGTCCTGATGGAAATGCAAGAAGTCAACCAGCTCTTGAATCATGTGTTTATAATCCGGACATTTTTCATTTCCTAGGAAGTGAGCACAAGTGGAACAAAGAGGTTTTACTGAATAAAAACCGGTTTTTATTACGTGTGTTAGGAAAAAACTTACACCTATCGATTCAAAAAGGTCCACTCCATAAAACCCAAGCCCAACATTCAAAGAGCGGAGCCAATATTCTAGTTACTTAGCAGGTAAATCATATTTGGACGTAAATACCTGTTTTTATGATTTTAAATCTCATTTTTCTCAAAAACATGCCATGTTACAGCAATTCTGAGCCCATATTTGGATTCAGCGAGGCAAAATCTATATAATTCAACATATTCACTCGATGGTAGTGAAACACTGGCGACTAGTGTTATTTAAGATATTGATAATCTTTTATCATGATCAAACAGCTGCTCAGTCAGCAACACTACATTGTACAATGTGCCATAGTAGCCATGCTTTTAACGCTCTTTTCCGTGGCCTGCTGAACAGTTGATTGAGCTTAATTGTAAGACATTAGCGACTTGAATGATTAACAGCTTTTGCTCCTTACACCTTTTTGAAAAGTCAGTTTCAAAGGTTCCAAATTATAGGACCTTGCATTGGTGTCGTGCAACTACTCAACATGCTTCACGTATGTGTTGGTGTAGTTTTGCACTATGTTTATACAAACGCTTTTAGGTTATTTCCGATTGTTTTCATTCGGTGTTTATCTTTTACCAGCGATGAAGGAGTTTCGTGCTGTGGTGATAAAAACATTTTTGAAAGATGAGCGCCCGGGCGCTATTTTCAGAAATTTGAAAAACCTCAGAGTAAAGCGGGATTTTGTGTACCGAACCATCCGAAGGTACCGTGATACCTGCTCGTTGGATGACCGGAAGAGATCCGGTCGTATTCGAACGGTGCGGTCAGGGAACGGACTAGACGAAAATCACAGCGCTCTGTACGTAAAATGGTCGCAGATCTGAATGTTTCGAGATCGTCAATGCCCAATGTACTGCAAAATTACCTCGGATTCCAAGCTTTCTAGAAACGTAAGGTTTATGGAGTTTCGGAACCTTCCAAGCAGAAACGACTCGAGAGAGCAAGTCTGCTTTTGTCGCGGCACGGTGGGGAAGAATTTATCTTTTCCCACGAAAAGTTATTCGTCTTGCAACAATCCCACAATGTCCAGAACGACAGATTGTGGGCTCTCTCTCTTCGAGAACTGTTCCAGAGAACGATAGGAATATTCCACGGTTTCAAAGTGCTCCGTCAGTGATGGTTTGGGGAGGAATTTGTAAGCGAGGCAAATTACCACTGGTTTTCATCGAAAAAGGCGTTAAAGTGAATGCCGTATATTATAAAACGGAAGGTTTGGAGAAAATTGTCAAGCCATATGTACAAGAGGTGTTTGGAGATGATCGCTATGTGCTTCAGCAGGACGGAGCGCCATCGCATACTGCAAATCTCGTTCAGGGCTGGTGCCGAGAAAATTTGACCGACTTTTTGGACAAGAATGAATGGCCTCCCAGTTCACCAGATCTGAATCCCTTGAATTATTTCGTATGGTCATACATGCTGGCGAAGGTAAATGACCACAGGGCGTCTAATATGAACCAATTCAAAACCGTAATCAAACGAATTTGGAACGAAATGCCGATGGAAGTCGTGCGTGCCGCCTGTGTCGGTCTGGAGCTGGTCAAAAAGGATAAAGGCGGTGTTATTCCAAAACATATGCTGTAGTTGATCAGTATTATATTGCAATATAATGGGTAAAGTTATCAATAAAATCTTTATAATCGATTCGAATTTTATTGGTAATTGTTTTTATTGAAAGGTAATATTACATGGATCAAATACAACATATGTTTCCGAATAACACCGCCTTTGACATCTTTGACCACCTTCAAACGTTTTTCAAACCCATCGCAAGCGGCACACACGACTTCCATCGGCATATCGTCCCAAATTCGAAGGATTACGACTTTAAACTGGGCCAAAGTACCTTGTGCTAATTTACTTTCGACAGCATATATGACCACACAAAACAATCCAAGAGGTTTGGATCTGGTGAACTGCGAGGCCATTCATCCTTGGCCAAAAAGTCGGTCAAATTTGCCTACACCAGTTTTGGACCAGGTTCGCTGTATGAGAATCCTGCAGCGCTTTGGAACCGTGAAATGTTTTCGTCGCTATCTGGGTTTTCCTTAGATCTGAAGAACCTGTCGCTTTGGACATTGTGAGACTGCTGCAGGACAAATATCTTTTCATCTGAAAAGACAAAGTCTCGTCAAGCGTGCCACGATAATAGGAGAGTTGCTCTTGGAAGAATCCGAAACTTCGCGAGCTTTAGTTTTTTGAAAGCTTGGCAGCCCAGGTCCTGTTTAAGTACTTTGTGCATAGTTGATATCGAGGCATTAAGATCAGCGACCATTTTATGCACAGAGCGTTGTGATTTTCGTCGAATTCGTTCCCTGGCGGTCTTAATCACTCCTTCAGTCTAAATTGAACGTTTTCGGATCTTTTCCGGTCATCCAACGAGGAAGTCTCACGGTACCTGGTTTGAATCACAAAACCACGCTTTACTCCCAGGTTCTTCAAATTCTTCTTGATCACCACAGCACGAAATTCTTTAATCGTTGGTAAAAGATGGATACTGAATGAAAATAATCAAACAGAACGTTCAATGGTTTGGGTAAATACTGTGCAAGACTACACCAATACATATAGTGTATGAACTGTAGCATGATCACTACAACGAAATGAAAAAGTGTATGAGTATGTATTGGACACGGTGTACTTAGCCTACAGAAGAAAAACAAAAATTTTGGACCATTGGCAATTTGTTCCTCAACATAGTTTCCTCAGCGATGCTCGATCATCTATAACTCGTTTGAAAAATCCGTTTTCTCGAGGACTGCAAGTAGGATTCTGTGACGACAATAACCTTCGCATTCGACTCAAATTTCCCCCCGCCGAGTGATTTTCTCTAGTTTGGAAACAAAAATAAGACGCACGAGGTTAATTCTGGAGAATACGGTCGACAACGTCGACGGCGACGAAGAGACTTAACGAGCTCTTCCAATGTCAATTTCTTAAAAATCAATCACAGTAATCAACAACACTACCAGGTAGAGTTAAATGTGTTTCTGGTATTGGTTTGCCCTACACAAGAAATTCATAGTGGAAGAACTTAGTGTATTTGTCGCTGGGAAAAGCTTGGGAGGGTTTGGAAACAATGTGACTTTTTTTTTCTTATTGTAAACAACCCCTCAGAAGCAATGAAGCAGAAATCCTACACCGTTCCTTCCTACCATTACCGGTCCTAAACGATACGTTTGCATCAATCAATTTGTTTTATGTAAAAGTTAAACTGCTGATTGATAAGGGATGACACCCGCATAATCTACCCTAGGAGTGATCCAATCAGGGTACGCCACAAGCAGGGATGGTTTCATTCATTCATTCATTTATTTCTACATTCATTTGCGTCCAACTATTTTCCATTAGCACAACTCGGTTATACGATACACAGAGAATTTGTAGGTCGTAATCTAAGCAAATTTTTTTATGAACTACTCAAAACTATATCTCTTATTCATAACGACCTAGAACAAACGGAATCTATCAAGATTCTAAATAAATGCAGTTGAGAATCACTGCGACCGAAGTCAATTTAGTTCGTTATGCATTAGAGTAACAGAATTGAACTGTTTACAGAAGTCGTAGCTTATGTAACAGCCTAAATCTTGTTTTCGCTCAGATTAGTGCAAGAGAAAAGTTTTTCCTATCACGCGCTCCTTTATTTTGGAAGTTTTGCTCACCAAAGGCGGCTTCATCTCCGCGTGGTCACGCAAACCAGCAGTCTGAGTTTTAACATCCACTACTACATCTTCATCGGTCATCCGACAGCGACTGTACTCGAAGACGCTCGGATTCACCCGTACACCAGCAGCGCACGGCTCCTCGCCTAGAAGTTTATTTTTCCTCTCTCTCTCTCTCTCTCTCTCTCTCTCTCTCTCTCTCTCTCTCTCTCTCTCTCTCTCTATCTATCTATCTCTCTCTCTCTCTCTCTCTCTCTCTTCCCTCAATTTGTTCTTTTATGTTTTGTTTTGTGTTTAGCTTTACTTTTTTGTATTGTGTCTGTGTGTGATTTAGTAGGGGGATGTTTCACGCCCCACAAGTAAGGCAAACCGTGCGTGTTGAAGTTTTTCATTCGACATGGACGCTTTGTCAGAAGATTAACTGCCTTTGCCCCCTAATGATGGGCAAACAAATTCGAAGCATGGCCAAACAAATTTCCAACCGCGATCCTATCGAATTCACTCGGCTGGTCTACTTGTCTTCTTTTATCCCAAAATTAAACCTCTGAATGTCTATCAAATTACTAGTGATCTGACGAAGCAATTCTCAGCCGTGTCGTCTCTAACCTTAAGCAGGCTAATGCGATTGTTGTCCCCCAGCATTTTACAGTGGAATATAGAATGTGTATGCCAGCTCGTGATTTGAAGATTAAAGTAGTGGTCACCGAGGTGAGTCTGAGCCCTGAAGCACGCCGTTGGCCGATTCAAGAGCCCTCCAAGTACAACTACTAGAAGTGCAAAGATTGGATAAGGTATCACGTAGCTGTGTGCGACCTAGAATTCATAAAACTTCTAAATGTATTTTTACTAACATAAATCTAAGATTGTAGTTTGATCAACTTACATGCTTAGATTAAATTTTTGAAGACCGTGCGCGCGTGTTTTTTTTTTTAAATTGAAAATGTTCAATTTAAAATTTTTAGTTTGTAGCTCTAGATATCAGAAAACTATTGTTTTGTACATTGTGTTCAAAATTCCCAGCTCAATTATCCCATCCATAAAAATGTTATTGCCTCTTACTTCGAGGTGACCGCGAGTTTTATGCCTTTAAATTAGTTTTTGATTTTTTTAATGTATATATAAAACAAAAACTTGGCTCTGACTAGTTGATTCGATTGAGCCTGAACAAATATATAAACTTTATTAAATAACGGCTTATAAATGCTCCGTAAATTTCACCAAATACTGCTGACGATAAAGCTAGACGTAAATGTATGTAAAAATGAATGAACGAATAAAACCATCCCAGAACACTAGGGCGAACACAGTTTATTACAATTTTTATCATCATCATATTCATCATTTGAGTAAAGCTCTGATTTTGTTGTAGCTTAAAATAGATATGCTGAAAACGTAACATACAGACATAGGTTTCTCAACGAGAAATAATACAAACCAGTTTCGCTTTGCTAATTAGAGTCTCCATGTGAGACAGTTCAGGAAAATCATTGTCATTATCGAAAATATAGCATCCAACCTATCAAATTCGTTGAGGATGGAAAATTTCCATTAGTCTCGGAAGAGGCATCATGGGAGTCATATTGTTATACTATTTCTACTATTTTTGTTACAGCCACTGTACAATTCTAATTTGAGTTTCTTTGGCGTGTTTTGTGCGTTTCTCTTCTAGCAAGAGCTTTAAACGTCTTGAGTAAATTTTGGTCGAATAAACGTTTTTACTTTTACTATGGGCACCGCGTGGGACCGAAATCCTTAAACCTTTAGAACTAGACGATCGTTAACGATCAACACAAAGCGATTATCTCACGTAATGAATCGTTTCATAGTTTACTCCTAAAGTTTGTCTATGTTTAATCATAATTCGCTAATCATAGTTTAATAGCTGTTTCGCATTGAACCGTTAGGCCCTTAAGCTATTTTTCTTAAATTATTCTGTTAAAACGAATGATATAAAATCCAATTTAGAACAAAGTTGAGATAGGTAATTGATTTCAATACAGAAACAAACTGATCAAGACACAAAATTTCTATCTTTCTTTTTTTTTCTCTGTACAAGTTTTATAAATTATATTTTGAGAGCTTCTTCTTTGCGTATAAAAATGCAATTTTTTGTGAAACATTGTTTTTCGATATTCATTACTCAGGTACTCTGATTGTTTATTTTAATGAATGTCAAATATTAAAAATTGTTCAATAAAAACATACATTGACTTTACTTTAGAATTTTTTTTTAAACCCTCATTTACGAGCTTATGAGTTGAACGTTTTTAATTGGGAAGTTAGGAAAATTTAACGTAACTTGCTCACTTTTTAAAATAAAGAATAAAAAAATGAAACACTTTTCAACCTATCACTAGTGATGAAGGAATATTGATAATTTGAAAAAGTGATTCAGTTTTTTTTTAAAGTGAACAAGGGAAGTGATAGTTTAAATTTTCTTAGTTTTCCAATAACATACGTTGGTTTGAGGATTATTGAGGACATATGCTACTGACTTATTATGTTCCAGCATTTTGGATAATTTTGTTTCGAGCTTGATAATTTTTGATACATCATTTTTGTATTCCAAAAACCAGATTTGAAACGATCAGAAACCAGGAAAAATGGCGCATATAAAATATTGTAAATAAAATTTGAAGATTGCACAATAAATGCACCGAGAGAAGAGTGTATGAAGCAAAACACTTCTAAATAGTATGTGTATGTTTATGTGATTCAAACAGACTTCCAAATTGTCTAACAAAACATTAATTATTTCTCAAACATTGCGCACCGCAATCACAAACCCACGACCAAAAGATGTCACCCATGATGTGAGATAATTAACTGACCAGGCAAGACACGTTCTGCATATAAAAATAATCGAACTGACAAATCTCTCGTTCCCGAAACTGTATAGTTTATTCTACACAAACAACAAGATGGAACATGCGGCCACTCTACTTTGCATAACTGCTATGGCCTGTATGCATGATTTTTTGTTGTTGTCGGAAAATAACTTCTTTGAATTCTTGTTGTACACTTTAGAGCAAACTTCAGAACTTGTTGTAAAAGGCCAGCTATTAACGTATTTTAATAGAATTAATTTGATCGCGCCAGTACAATCAGGATATTGTGAAGGTCACTCTTGTGAAACAGCATTAATCTTAGTGTTAGCAAAATAGAAAGAAAACGTAAAGCGTAAGATACTATTGTTGTTTTTTTTTTTTTAATTTGTTTTTGATCTGAAACGTGATTTTGAAGCGATTTCTTGTTCTTTGTTGTTAGAAATAATCGAGCGCTTTGTATTTTCGTACTTTACCAATCAGACCAAGGCTGGGGAGGCCTCTGCTGTATACAGAAGTTATCCTCATGCTTTCGGTCCATGGCTGCACCTCGCAAGCCTCGCAGTCTGCGGAGCGTCCGCAGGTCGCCTTCTACTTTATCGATCCACCTTGCTCGTTGCGCACCTCTTCTTCTTGTACCCGTCGGTTCGTTTTCGTGAATCATTTTAAATGGGTTGTCGTCCGCCATTTTTACGACATGCCCAGCCCATCGTATTCGACCGATTTTAGCGGTGTGGACGATGGGAGGTTCTCCCAGCAACTGATGTAATTCGTGGTTCATTCGCCTCCTCCACCTTTCGTCTTCCATCTTCACTACACCGTAGATCGAACGCAACACCTTCCACCTCCACGAGCAATGTCCATGTTTCGTGGCTGTAGAGAACTACCGGACTACTTAATGTCTTGTAGATGGTCAACTTTGTAGCTCGGCGAACTTTGTTCGATCTAAGCGTCCTTCGGAGTCCAAAGAAGGCACGATTGCCAGCCATAATGTGCCTTTGTATCTCTGCTGGTGTTGTTATCGGCGGTCATCAATGAGCCCAGATACACGAATTCGTCTACCGCGTCGATTCAATCACCATCGATCTGAACTCGTGGTGTGAGGCTAACATTGTCTTCTCGTGAGCCTTTTCCCTTCACGTATTTTGTTTTCAACGCATTAATCACAAGCCCAATCCTACTAGCTTCAGCCTTAAGTCTGATGTACTTTTCCGCCATCGTCTCAAAGTTACGTGACACGATATCAACGTCGTTGGCGAAGGCAAAAAGTTGGACAGAGTTCCTGAAGATCGTGCCAGTCGTGTCTATCCCCGTTTTCCGAATAACACCCTCCAATGCAATGTTAAATAGCAAGCAAGACAATCCATCACCTTGCCGTAACCCTCTCCGGGATTCGAGAGTGTTCTTGAGACTTGGATGATACACATCACTCGATCCATTGTTGCTTTGACCAACCACATTAGTTTGTCTGGAAATCCAGGTTTTTGTATTTTCGTGTTCCGCATATAGATGGTTCAAAAGCTTTTTGTCTGACAGAACTCAACGGACTGCTTTCAATGATTCTGTATCGAGTCCTGTGGAGAACAGCCTTGGTGCACCACAAGGGAGTGTATTAGGGCCCATTTTGTTCATTATATACATTAATGACATGCCACGAGTCTTGCGATTTTGTGATATTTAGCGTTTTACTGATGATACCGTGTTATTCATTGCAGCTTAAAGCTTTCATGAGGCCGTTTCACATTTGACTGTAGATTTCCGTTCTCAAAGTAGATGGTTATAGTACAAACAGTTTAAATTGAACATTAGTAAAACTGAATTCATAGTTATTTTGCGGGATCGAGTAATTGAAAACGTCTCTGTTGAAATTAATGATGAGACAATCGATCGCGTGCAAGCGATATTGATGATTTTTTTAAATTTCTCTCTCACATTGACGATATCATTAAGAAAATAGCCAAGAAGTAAGGTATACTCTGCTGATTTGAAAACGATTTAACTGTTGCTAGTAAAATACAACTGTACAAATCAATCACCTCTCCTCACACATGACTTCTGTTCCAAAGGAATGCATGATCAGAGATTTTCGACTCAGAAAATCCTAACGGCGCCGACTGCATTTGGTACCAAATGCATTGTGAGGAGAGGCGCCATTGCTTAATACTACAACACCGGCACCATCTAGAATTGAGCAATATGAGTAATGCTAATGTGGTAGTGATGATGACAAAAAAAAATGAAAGATCATTTTGTCAGAGCCTATTTAGAGTGCGTCGGGGTCACACAAGAGTTGCGATAATTATCTGAAGCTGTCACAAACGTGACTGCAACTGGGATTTAACGGTCTTGAGCTTCTGCTCTGAATCCCTCGCTATTCGCATTTGGAAGTCACGAAGAACGACAGCAGTCATTAACTTCACAGACTTAACAACTAAACTCAAGAACCTCTTTCGGGCTCAACAGGCCTATGAACTGAAATTTGCAGTTCAATGGAGAGGAAAGCAGCTCTCAAGCAGACAAGACAAGACGCCTATGTTGACTTCAACGTTGTCATACACCTGCAACTTTGGCGGCTTGAAGCAAAGCGTGTGTTCGACCAGCAGCATGCTGAAAAGCTCCGAGCCAACCGCCCAGAACTTACGACCTATTTGGCCAGTTACACCGACAGTGGATTCCAGTGTACTGGAGCACAACATCGAGTTGGGTAGTGAGAATAGGTTACGAACAATACTCGTGTGGACGTCGCGTTTCACCTTCGGATGGCAGAGGTCTTCAATCCACAGAGGTATGAAATGGTAGAGCGCCACGAGCAACCTATGTGATCTATATCAAAAGGCAGGAACCTCGTAGGGCCAAGTGCGCAACATAGCCAACAGCAAAGAAGAAGAAGAATATAAGAACCAAATCTGCATTCAGGGTGCCGAGAAGAAGATTTTAAAGCATGTTAGTTTTTCCGACAGTAGTTAGCAGCTTGCTAAGTAATCTTAAAATCAATTTACCTCTGCAAAATGTCCAACAACCCATCAGCTCGGTAGTTACTTTTGCTGATATCCCTGTTTGATGTTTGTTTGCTAGAGTATTGGTAAAATTTATTCACTGAATCTCAGTAAATTGAAATGCCGAAATGATCGGCTGTTGGATTCTCGGCGAAAAAAACTAAGTGTGTAGTTTTCTGGAAATCCGACTACGGCGCTGAGCCTGCTTATAGATCTGTCGAATGTTCCAGGTATCATGCTAATTCTTAATTTACGATTCGGGCAATCCGAAGTCTTGTCCATTTCCTGATCGTTCACGACCTGCTAATACGAGGAGACACGACACGACATCAAAGGCGATTCATTGACGGAGCCAGCTAGTATCGTCGTTTTTCCAGATCGTCTAGTATCGTCGTCAGAGCCATCACAGGATGAAAGACGAGGAAACAAGAAGTTAAACGTATTCATAAACATCCACTCCGATACGTTCCAGGAACCCAGAGGCTCTTTGAATCTCATGGAGTCTAGACTTGCACGCAACTATGCGTCAACCTCCAAAAGTTTGGCTTCTGTTATCGAACATTGACAGTGTGGAATAGTGGATGCTAAGTTTTAGCGAAGTGCAATCAGTTTCTAGAGATGTCTCAAGAGTCATGGTTAGGGAATTTGGACTATGTCAAAAATGTTTGCGCCGGCATAGAGGAGATTGCGATGCTAAGCCATACGGGCGAAACGCTTGCATTACAAAAGAGAGACAAAGTTCATCTATTGTTCATGCGATTATAGTGCTACTTAGTGGTAGGTTCAACGATGAATCGTCAATTAATATAAGTAGTCTATATACAGAAACATTGACAGCTCTATCAGTTTGTTTACGGCAGCCATGGTGAAATCAGTGAAGCTACTACGTTCGATGGCTTGTAATTACCGTAGGAACCACCCCGGAGTGAAGAAGTCCATCAACGTGCCGCACTTTATGTCCGCCGGATACAGCCGAGTGGTCATATTCAAGATCCTCGCTCCTGGAGAAAGACAAGACCATCGAGCGCATGTCAGTTTCCGGCCGTCCGGCGATTTTGCTTATCCGGAAGGTGAGGCAAGTGCTGAAGTGCAAGACGGAAGGCTAGGTGGCAAAATTCTTCCACACCTTGGGCCGAGAGGTAGGCCAGACGGTCAAAAGAATTTGATCAAAATGGACATCGTCATAAGGAAGCGAATGTCGAGGCCGGTCGTATCGGAAGTGAAAGCGGCCTACCAAAAGCAGCGGCTGAAGGTGCTTGTCAGGGGGTGAGATTCGAACTCGTGACTTTGGCGTGAGAGGTATGGATGTCAACCACTACGCCGGGGTCGCCCCAAAGCCGCTCTTCTTTTCTTCTGTACTTGCGGTCAATGGGGAGTTGAACAGCACGAAGTGATCACTGGAAGGTGCGGCCTTTATTAAGAAACATCACCCGAAGGACGATGTCGTGTTATGGCTGGATCTGACCTTTGCACATTACCCGAGCGTTTGAAGATCACGGTCGTCCCCGATCGAATTAAAGCCTAGAACATTTAGAAATGGGGCACTTTTAATGCGTGTATTTATTGAACGTTTCTTTCAATCGAAAAACTTTCTTTGATTGAAACAAAGGTAATATTATTTTATTTCATAAAAAATAACCAAAACAAATCATTTATCGTTATGTCGAAGAAATTCTTGCACTTTTCTGTCAGCCTACGCACACCTTCTTCAGTAATGGTTTTTACTAGCTGATTCCACTATTTCCATCTGCCCAATGTCACTGGTGACCTCTCCCTTCATGTTCAGTTTCCGCTTAATTATCGCCCAATACTGCTCTATTGGACGGAACTGAGGACAATTTGGTCGATTCAGCTCTTTTGGGATGAACTGGACCCCATTATCGTTGTACCATTGCTAGATCTGGCCAAACCGTAACTGTGGACCATCATGGGTTTTAACGAAGGGTAAAATGCGATTGTTGAGGCACTCCCTTTTGTACACTTCCGAGTTCATTGTTTTATCCGTCACAAAACTCTGGTTTTGTTGCAAAAATCATGAACTTTTTCGCGAAATTATTATCTGCCTGGAACCTTGCCTTGTAGAACTTGAGCCCAGGGATTTGCTTGAAATCTGCTTAAGCATATTTTTCAGCATCGATCAAGAGATATCCATCGAGTTTCGTCAGAACTTGGTCGTACAACTTACGGGCCCGAGTTCTGAGCAACAACAAACAATTTAAGGCTTCGGTTGGGTTGTTTACTTGCTCGGTAACCTTCTCGGAGACGAATTTGTTGGCATTCAGTTTTTACGCCAAATCCGAGATGCTGGGATCAGCCTTGATTTTCCGAATGATCTTCACCTGCAGTTGACGATCAACGGTTCCACTTCAACGCTTGATTTTGAGTTTCCTTGTACTTTTTAATCACTCACGCCCAAGGCTTTTAGGATAATCCAGCAGTTTTGCCAGCTCCCGAGTTGACGCAGAAGATCTAGCCTTTAATTCCACAAAAGCCAACTGGTCGATGAAAAATTCACTGCGCGGGTGTAGAAAATGGACGCTCAAATAATTGAAAACACGTATGTTTGATTTATACAACAAACACGGAATCGAAATAAAATATGGAAAATTTTTTTTCACTAATACTAACAGACACATATTTATTTATATAGATTGCTCCATAAGCATCGCTAAGTGCGGCTATAGGAAGTGGTAAGTGTGTATAAATCAACAAAGCACTCAATATGACGAAAAATCATGCGAATTGATAGAGACATACGAACTACTTCTCGAGTAATTCATGATTAGGGCCTAAAAGCCAATTGTTAACAATGACATTAATCGTCTACATCTCTCGAGTCTCATAACACTCTCACGAATCAAGAGCAACATCTATTAGAGAAATGCTTGCTCTACCATATGGTGTAGTTGGGTATCGTTGGAGTCTAGTAGTTCGTGAGAAATCAACGTTTAAAGCCATTGTTTACAATTGGCTTTTAGGCCCTAATCATGAATTACTCGAGACTTGTTTAAAAATTTGAAACATACAAAGCCGGTCTTTATAGAGGATCTTAGAAAATAGTCTGACTATGGGACAAAAAATTATCAATGTTACCCCGTTTTACGGTAGCACCGGTATATTGCTTGTTATTTATTTGCTTGCCTTCACATGCATCAAAACAATAAATGTTTATTCTCTACGATTCAAAATTGAAACTAATAGCTGCAGAAATTTAGAAATACCGATATCCGTTATATAATTTTATATAACAACCAAGTAGGCTGGCGCCATACGTCGCGTCGTCAGTGGTGGTGAGATCAAAAATGTCAACTTGCGGTCATGACTTTCTACCTCATGTTTGTGCCAGTAAATATTGGGTGATTTATTCAGATAGTGCATTTTTTTAATTTTTTTTACCTTAAACTTTATTCAAAGATGCCAAGTGTGTTTATCATACCACCGTTAATCGGAAATAAATTTAATTGATCTTTAAATGTCAATATAAAAAACAAATTTTAGTAACCAGTATCCCCTCCTTCTCCCCTTGTACTGTAGATTGTTTTCTGCGTTATTGCACATACACATATATGAATACTATCGTTTTAATTTTGCCCAGTTATAACCTAGATGGGAATGTATTTAACACATTTTCATCGGCGCTTGCGCGGTCTCTGTTTTTGGATATTGAGAATCATTCTCATCTTGGCTCGCTCCTAGTCTGCGGTTTTGATGTATGAGTATCGACTACCGTAAACCAATTCATATTTAACTTTAAACGTGGATCATGTAGGGTAACTGTTCCCATATTAATCCCATTGCTGCTATTTTTATCCTACTTTGAATCGAGAGACGTTAAATTTTGTTTGATAAGGAATACAAACAATACAAAACAACATATTCACGCATGTATTCTTAGATATCGAGTAGGATCAACTGCGAAGTGTTGAGATTATTAAATAGCATTTTCCCTAGGACCTCTCCCATTGCCAACGCGCAAGGAGATTTCACTTCAATTGTGAATTTTATACACTTGGTACTACTAAGCAAAAGTGTCACTGCTTTTAGTTTGAAACTTGCTTTAATAAAATGAAGCGAATTTAGGATTTTTTTTCTCCTAAGAACGTACTCAAATACAGTTTAGGGAATGTTCATAAACCACGTCGACTCATTTTTGAAAATCTCAGAAACCCCACCCCCCTCCCCCCTTGTAGACTTTTCTCCATACATTTTTTTGAAATTTTGTATGGAGCGTAGACTTTGGTCAGAAAACCTCCCCCCCCAACCACCCCAGAAAAGTCTACGTGGTTTATGAACAGTCCCTTATGGGCATCTTGGGTTTTTGTTTTGTAATTTTAGTTGACGAAAATCATAACTGAGTTGGTTTAATCGACCGTGAAAATATATCCACCCACACACACACACATACTCGCATCCATGCACAGCTGGGCGGAAAATCTATTCATCCATTTTTCACCCATGCGCGCGGTTATCGCCAAATTTCCTCGCTGCTCGGTGTGAGTAGATAGGTAGGTATGTGATCGCGCGCGCCGCTCAGCAGCCATTGTCACCACTAGTGAGCAAATAGTAAATGATGGCCGGCAGCAGCAGCGCCAGCCAGCGTTTATTTCTACGGTCACGATTAGGGGATGTGAAGTCGAACGGGGTGTCGTGTTTTCCGACGAGACGAGGCGTCAGCTGAAAATTCGCCATCTCGCCAGAGATTATGTTCAGTTTGACTTTGACTTTGGCGGGGACGGAAAACCGTTTCGAGAGAAAAGCCGCGGCTCGTCGACAGTGGCAGTGAACTTGTCTTTGGCGTAGTGGTTTTTTCCTGTGGTTGGAATTTCATTTTATACGCGTTAAACAATTGCAACGTCGCCGCGTCGCGTAATTTTTCTGTAAATATGTTTGAATGAAATACTTTTATTTCACAAATCGCTACGGTGTTGATTGGATATATTTCAAATTATTGTGACGTAGTTCCGCAGTAGTGCTAACTCTGGCGTTGAATGAAAGAAAGCAATCTAAACGCCGGATTGCTCTGGGTGAAAATATTCTACTTTGTGCATTCAAAGATGCTGGCGCTGTGGCGTTTTCAAATAGATGATGTGTTTTTTTTAAACGACCTAAAAATAAAACGTACTTGAATATTATTAAACTGTTAACACACCCCCTGTCTAAGAAGAGTGTCCACATTTTTGTTTTTTCTCGTGGGAGAAATGCGGCTCGGTACTGGTCACAATGGTCCGCCACCCACGCCATGATGATACAGATGCCTTTAGTACCAATGACGTCGTCCAATGAAACGCAAAAATTGACGCCAAGCGACGAGCTAAATTAGCGTGCGACTGATTCTAACTCGGAATGTTTTGGCTTTTGGCTTTAACACAAATAACTGCTACTCTAAATCAAAAATTGTAGACATTCGCAACCTGTTCGATTCATAAGATGTTAAAATCTTAACCGGAATTGTCAACATTCCTGGGGTCAATGCGGTCATTTTACCCTCCTTCGCCTTCTCGGCGGTTATATTTTGATTCGTGCTGATCGGTTTATTTCTCTGAGCTGATGAAACCACCACATCAACAACACATTTTTTGACCCGCCGCCAGTGTGATTGATTCCGGCAGCTGATCGGTGTCGCGTAAGGTCACGGCCGGTAAACAGCAGCTAATAGTGCGAATGGGATAACTATTTCTACGCCGAGTGAGTAATTACAGTAGAGCGACGGGAGTTTGCAGTTTCCTAGTTCAGCACCGGTTGCGTATGTTTACTATAGAGTAGTTTGACCTGATCTATAGAAGTTAATTGACGAAGCGTTAGATGCCAAGCTGTTAATATGTGACTTTCAAACCTTTTTCAAGCTGCGATGAGGTACAGGTATTGATATGTAAGGCGTTTATTCATCAAATGTGATCAGTCAAAACGTTTGAAATTTGTGGACTGTCCTCTGGAATAAAGGCCTGTAGTTGTAGTTGATATACCTCTCGAAAAACTAGTTTCAACCGTGCAGTAGGTTCAGTTCCACATAACCTCGAGGGAAATTTTCAATTTTCAAATAGTTCCAGTAATGGAAGCAACCTTGGCCAGTCGGTAAAGGTTTTACAAAGCAAGACCAATACTGTAACCTCGGTACAAAGTTAGACTATTGCAAATGACACTAATGATGATCAAAATTATGAGAGATATTTCAACCTATTTTCTTTAAATTACGCGGTTCATTCTTAAATGGTTCTAATCCGTTATGCATTGTGAAAAAAGCAGTTAAAAAAGCTTAAGTTTGTTAAAGCAGTTATAATGTTTGCTATCCAATTTGTTTAAAAGCTTATTTTGAAAAGTTGAGCTCATTGTGATCGTTTGTAGGCACGTATAGAAATTGGTATTGGGTTACGGGATGTACTGTTAGCCTAAGGGTGTCCCACATCAAATTGCATCACGGAAAAAACGCTGTAGAAAATTACCTACTTGACCGATCCTTTTCAAACTTTCAGGCAATAAAATATAACCCATTAGTAAGCTTTTGGCAATTTTCTGTCATTCAACTGCAATACCATAACCATACGCTCGCACCTTACAACATCTGGCTCAGCTTCTTCTGTACGGAAACCCACTTTTTCTTCATGGCTTCCTCAGATTTGACCTCCTTGGGATGCTTCCGTAGTGCCTGTTTCATAATAGCCCAGTATTTTTCGATAGGGCTTAGTTCCGGTGCATTGGGGGGGGGGGGGCATGTCCTTGGGTACAAAAAAGATCCCGTTGGCTTCGTACCACTCCAGGACAACATTTGAATAGTGGCACGAAGCTAGATCTGGCCAGAAGATCGTAGGGCCCTCATGTTGCTTCAACAGAGGAAGCAGACGCTTCTGTAGACACTCCTTAAGGTAGATCTCCCCGTTTACAGTCCTGGTAGTCAAGTACGGCGCACTTCGTTTGCCACATGAGCAGATCGCCATGCCAATTTTTTTAACAAACTTTGAAAGTTTCTGCTTCCTTACTTTCTCCGGAACATCAAACTTGTGCTGGGCGGTGAAGAACAGTATCCTGTTCTCCCCGGAAGCTGCCGGAAGTCCGCCTTGACGTAAGTCTCATCACCCATGATGAGACAATGAGGCTTCGTTAGCATCTGGGTGTACAGTGTCTGAGCCCGTGACTTTCCCACCGTATTTTGCCGTTCGTCACAATTTGGAGCCTTCTGCACTTTGTGCGTATGCAGTCCCTCCCGGTCCTTGGATCTCTGAACGAAAGACATGGACAGATTCAACTTTTTGGCCATATCCCTGACCGAAGCATTGGGATTCCGCTTAAACGCTTTCACGAAACGCTTGTGATCCGGATCACTAGTAGAACATCCATTCTGACCGCATTTCTCCTTTCGTTCGATGCTCAGAGTTTCGTAGTAACGTTTAATCACACGACTCACCGTTGACTGCACGATTCCAAGTTGTTTTCCGATGTCCCGATGAGAGAGTTGAGGATTTTCCAGGTGCTTGCGCAAAATCAATTCGCAGCGTTGCTTTTCGGGTGAGGCAATTTTTTCCAATTTTCAAAAAAATAACTGATACAAATACAACAAAAAAAAAACGCTCTCAACTACTTCTACCCTAATTTTCAAGAGAAAATACCCAATGGGTAATTTTCTACAGCGATTTTTCCGTGATGCAATTAGATGTGGGACACCCTTTAGCCCCTTCATTCGGTCTGTGTACCAAATATGTTATTAATTCAGCGATGATCGACAAAATCATGATGCTATGATGATGATCGATTTATTCCAAAGCAATAGAGTCCTTAACTTTTTAGTCGCCATGGCTTCATTGGTTAAGCTGAACCGAAAAACCGAGTTATGTAGCTTAGATATACAGAAAATAGTCACACGTTATAAACTAACTGTTCATATGGATAAACTAACAATTATTACTAACAAAAACTGTTCATATGGATAAACTTACTAATTTATCAAGAAAATCGTACATCCAAAATTGAGGACCTGTTTTTTTTTCTACGTTCCCAACAAGGGTCTTTTGTTTTTATAACGTAGTCAAAATGTTGGTATTGGAATTTTTTTCAATGGATATGTATGAGTATGCGGTTAAATATTTTTCAAACAGCCTATCTAAACTTGAACTTGGGTCCTACCTTAGCTCAGTCGATAAAGCCGTAGCTACAAAGCAACACCATGCTGGAGGTGGCTGGGTTCAATTCCCGGTCTGGTCAATGAATTTTTCGTAAAGGAAAATTTCTCGACTCCCTGGGCATAGCGTATGATTGTACTTGCCAAACAATCATACTAATGCAAAAATGGTACTGGTATCGTAAGCTCTAAATTAACAACTGTGGACGTGCATTTAGAACAACAGTTGAGAGCAGGTAATGAGCTAATTGCGAAGGCCATATGCTTGAAATGCTGAAGAAAAAGAAGAAGAAGATCTAAACTTGAACCAAAACAACAAAGTCTGTGTAGAATGAATTATAATATTTTCATATTATAATTCATTCTACACACGTGAAAATCACTTAAGTGTTTCAAACTAGTTTTATTATAATTTGTTTTGTAAACTTTTGTTGTAGAGTAAAGCGAATACATCTGACATTGCCTACAATCATGCGGGTGGAACGAAGTTGCTACCACAAAAAGACTCTATTTGGTACATCTAGACCAACATTTAATCCATATCCCTCGCTGAAATACTTTTTCAAACTACCACTAGAAGACGCGAGCAAATTCCTTTAAATTTCACTAGAAAAAGCTTATCCTCTGACAGATGTCGATGTAACATTACCTGAGGCATTCCAAAGGAAATGTGTCGATTAAGATATATTTTTCAATTTGTCATTTCCATTTTTTCTTGAACTTTACATAGTTCCCCTGGACTAATGATGCCGTTTTGCCATAGTAGCTCTTCATTTTGGTCTATGTAAAAGTTGGTATTGATGATTAAAGAAAATTGTAAGACCATAACGGTTAGTTTGATTGGTATGATGTCTGTGGCAAAGTCATAGATAATAATTTGACCATTCTGAATATTTACACTGTAAAAAAACCTTTTTATTATTTTTTTTAAAACAAGATACGAAAAACCCCAAGTAACAATTTTGCTTTTATTCCAGCCGTATAGCACTCATCCCGGCTTTGTTGATAAAACTTCATTCAAAACTGTTTTGTCTACCAACACCTCCTCTATGTTTCTTTAAAGCCGAAATTTGTACAAAATGGCCCACTCTATAGACGGTTGTGAAAACAAGTTAATAAAACCTTTATAAGAACATAAAGATTTTGAAAATGTTATAGTGAAAGATGTTATGACCACTTGAGAACCTTCATAAAACCTATTGGCTGCCATGAAAACCAGCATACGGCCAAATGGCCACAGCTGTCAAACTTCACTGTGAAATCGAGGTTGTTTTTTTTTTTTTTGTTCTGCCTTATTCGATTCTTTGCTCTTCTGATTCATTTAGTAGTAAAAAAATGGTCTAGTCTTGCGGGAAATTTTGTTTGATAGCAAAATATACAAAACAAAATGAGTTTCCTACCGCGTATTATGCTCCAAATTATATGCGCATTTATTTTTATGGTGAATATCGGCACGATAAGAGCCGAAAATTAATGCGCCTTGGAAATTTCAACAACATAAATTAAATTAAAACAAATACATTCCATAAATTAATCATGAATTTCCTGAAAAGTGCTTGGAATTGGATGAGATTATCTAAAAGAATGCCGAAATTTGTCTCCAATCTATAATTTATTTGCATACCATTGACAATTTGATGCATTTATTTTTCCACATTTCAATTATTTCTTATATTTCAATATGGCGATTGGCAAAAAATCACAGTTTTACCATAAAGCCAATTTTTCTTCGCCATGACTATTATAAAACTATTTGGTCTTATGGTGACTTCCTTCAATGCCAATTGGCGGTTTGGATTTTGGGGGCAAAATGGTTTAAAATGCTTTTTTAAAGACCAAAAAAAAGGGCCAAAAGGTTTAAAGTTTTGGGTAAAAAAAAAAATTGGGGGGGGGAAAGGGGAGGGGGAAAAAAGGTTTTATATGGGGAAAAAGTGGGGGGGTTAAAACCGGATATGAAACTATGGCCTGTGGGAAAAAAATGTTTTGGGTAAAAATGGTAAAAGAGGGGGGGGGGAGTTTTGGGGGGTTTTTATGGGATTTTAAATTTAGGGGGGGGGGGGGATGTTGTGGGGGGGGGGAAAAAAAAAAAAAAATTTTAGTGTGTGAAAAAATGTTTTGGGGGGGGGAAAAAAAAGAGGAGTTTGGTTTTGGGGGGTTTAAAGGGTGAATTCGATAAAAAATGGCACACAGAAAATCTTCTGTAACTTTTGAATCGTATGAGTAAAAAACCTAGAAATTGGAGTAGATCTTATCCATAGTGGATTATTTACATCTGCCAAGTTTCATAGTTATACATTCAGTAGTTCCAGTCATGTCGTCGAAACAAGAAATTGTCCGTGAGAAAATTGTGTGCACTCACAATCAAAATCCAGGGGCGTCCCACCGGTGGATTGCTAAAAGGCTTGGAATTGCAAATACAACTGTGTCTCGTGTAATAAGAACCTTCAAGGAGCGTCTGAGTGTCCAAAGGAAGGAAGGGAGTGGTCGTAAAAGTGGTCCAATGGACAGTAAAATGGCCAGGAAAGTCGTACAACAATTCAAGAACCGTCCAAACATGTCAATTCGAGATGTCGCTAAAAAGTCTAAGGTGTCAGTCGGTTTTGTGCAGAAAACCATGAAGTGTGCTGGGTTACATGTTTACAAAGTGCAAAAAGCCCCAAACCGGAATGAAAAACAAAACATCACTGCGAAAACCCGCGCCCGGAAACTTTACACGAAGCTGCTCACCAAATCCGGTTGCATCGTGATGGATGACGAAACATACGTCAAGGCCGACTTCCGTCAACTTCCTTGGCAAGAATATTTCGTTGCCAAGTCGAAGTTCGATGTTCCGGAGGATGTTCGAAAGAAGAAACTATCGAAATTTGCAAAGAAGTTTCTAATCTGGCAGGCGATTTGCGGATGTGGTGAAATAAGTGCTCCCTTCATCACTTCCGGAACAATAAACGGTGCGATTTACACGGAAGAGTGCCTTAAGAAGCGTCTCTTGCCATTCATTAAGAAGCACAAAGGATCAACTCTGTTTTGGCCTGATCTAGCATCCTGCCACTACGCTCGAAACGTATTGGGGTGGTACCGAGCCAACGGAGTCAATTTTGTGCCAAAGGATATGAACCCACCAAATTCACCGGAACTTCGTCCAATTGAAAAATTCTGGGCAATTATGAAAACGGAACTTTGCAAACATCCCAAAACTATAAAAACAGAGCTAAATTGAAGAAAATTTGGGTAAAAACAACAAAAACGCTGGGAAAATCGGTTGTACAAAATTTGATGGGTGGAGTGAAAAGGAAGGTGCGGGCATTCGGGATAGGAGACGAAATTGAATAAACAAATGTTGTAAATCAAAACTCATTAGTAGTTCTTCAATCCCTGAAAATTTCAAGAAAATCCGATAATCAGTTTAATTTTTGATGAATATATATGTGTGTGCCATTTTTATCGAATACACCCTTTACCAGTCCGGAGCGAAAGAAGAGCGGCTTTGACATCCCCTTCTCGCTGATTGTCAGCCACTGCAGCACCTTCTTGGGGAACTTGGTGTGTGAAATGAACTTCACCTCGGAGCTCACTTCCTTCGTGGGGGAAGTAAAATACAAAGTGCCCTGCCAGTCGTTGCCATCCAGGGTAAGATAGGTCTCGTCGTCCATCACCACCGCTACGTCGTGATTCGCCGGGAATATCGAGTTGACCATCTTATTCAGTCGCTGCCGCTGCGTTATTGCCTGCAGCTCCGAAACCAGTGGACGTGACTTCCGCTTCCTGACATGTATGTTCATGTTCGCCAGGTACTTTTTCACTTGAACCGATCTCCCGGCCAAGCGCAAGCAGCGATGTAGCTACTTTTCCCTCGGTCTTCCTCTTCAGCATCCTTTGGAGCATCCGGAACCGGGCTTTCTTTCGACGCTCTGATTGTTGTCTAATAGTGCCAAAGTGTTGTAGATGCCGGAACGGGCGTATTCGGCGTCCACAATGTCGCACGATGTCCGTTTTCGACGTGACGGGGAGCCGTTCTATGAACGCGCACACTTCTGAACGGAGTTGCTTCACTATTTTTGCTATCACGGTTAGAATTCGACTGATAGTGCTGTCAAATTTTGTCTGCTGACTCATGGGTTACTATGATTGATGCTGCATGGGTAGATTCGTCAGTGCGGGTGAAGGTAAACCCATGAAAAATCGGGAATTTTTGTCCATTTTTTTAAATTGCAAACGTTATGTTTTTAATTTCTTCTCCAACCCCTTTTTTTCAGTGCATCTTTGAAAAACAGTTAATCCATAATTGAATAATATACATTTTATTTCTTTATCGAGCTTCACAATTTTCCTTACAATATCGAATAGTTTAGCATCGTTTTCGGCACAGTTTGAGCAAAGTTTGTACGTTATTATTTTGTTTTCTGATAAAGGAACAAAAGCTTGGATTTTTTGGGTTTCTTGAATTTTTTTTTTTGCCTTATTATATAGCAAGTTTAGCTCTGTTGCCATGTTTTCATATTCTTCTGTTGATGATGATGATGATGATGATGATTATGTAATACTACCATCTATTGTAGCATGGTAACATTCCATAGCAGTGCTATAATCTGAAAAACGATTTGATCTGGATTCTATTATTGTTTGTGATCATCACGCTCCTGTATGAAAGGCCAAAAACGTTTGGGCGGGCCCGTAGGCAGAGACATTTACGCGAAACCCGCGAATATAGGGAAGAGAATCTCCTTCCAAAAGCAAGTTCACACGCACAGCACTAGAATCGAGCCCTCGATTGACAGAATAAACCCAATAGATAGGGTCGAAGAACCCGCCCTCGTTCCGCGAAATGTTAACAATAGGGAGGAGGCAGTCCCATGCTCCCTATCCAAATCGTTTCACTTGGGTGCCCTGACGGTCCTTCCCTTCGCCCGTTATATGTTTTTTTAATATTTAGTTTATTTTGTACACAAAAAATTGAGATATCATTATAGACAAAAATGCTAATTTATTCAAATTTCAAATGAATGATGTACATGGAATTACAAATTATGCATTCCACAAATTAAATTACCATGTAAAAAGAGCGGCTGCAGTAAGTCAATACGAAAACATAATATGCGTGTGTACAAAATATATACAAAATGGCTTATTCAATCATAATAACACTAAACAAAATATTTAAATATAACCCTATACTGCTTGTAAGCACATACCAGCCTTTTGTGAATTTTGTGAAATTTTTTATATGAATTTTATTATTTTATGATAAATAAATTGAGCCTTTGATGCCTGTCATGTTGCATCAGGGTCTTACATAGTTTTAGAATGCAAAGATGATTCTAAAGCATGCTGAAATTATTAATAAAATGAGAATGGAAAATATACAATATATACACTATCTTCAGTCGCACCCCCTCACTTCGCTATTGTCAGATTGACAACATTGCCCAGGCTACGCCAACCAGCGTCTCCATGTTTCTGCTGGCAGTCTTTTGTGATCATATGACTCGTGGAGGCGTGAGGTAGGAACTTGTGAGGACGAGAGGTCGGTCGCACCCTCCTTCGAAGTTATCAACTCATCATTTGAAGCCCGCCATGTTTTCATATTCTTCTGTTGTGTCATAACTAAAAGATAGTTTTGTTTATTCTTCTTCTTTTCGATGTTTTGTACAATTAAAAATCTCATTTGCATTTGTAATTTGATGTTCGCGTGCTTTGGCCAAACTTGCTCTTGTGTCCATGCGTTGAAACATAACTCCAATGGCATTTTCTATGGGATTTTACATTTTACATGGGATTTTGGACAAGGACATTTTCCAAGGGATGTTGCGAAGAAATGCCATTCGACATCAGCTTCATACTTTGATTTGAATTTACAAAGGCTTGAGAACTTTTTTCAATTCTTATACTGTGATGCAGCTTAATCAGACATGAGATATATTTTTTCTGATTTTCATTTGTTTATCCACGCGTATAAAAGTAATCAATGTAGAGGTAAAAAAATTAACAGTAACTGAATCATTTACATTCCTTGGATGTTAACATATTATGACGAATGAGGTGTTTCGGGTCATATTGACCCGGATTTCAAACTCCCATTGTGGAAAGTTTATATGACCAAATTATAAAGTCTTTGCAGTCAAAATGCTTGTTGAAGTCACAATTTTTAATTTCTGATGAGTACTGCCCTTTTTGACCCGATTGGCCACAACGAATCTGTGCCGAAGAGGGCATGTTTTGCCACGAACCCTGTATCTGTTTCTGGTGCTATTTTGTGTGTGGGAGCAAGCAGATACCAGAAAAATACGCCAGAAGTCATTGTTTACAATTGTTACTTCCGACCTTTTGACGATTTTGTCTAGACTTGTATTAATTTAAAATCGAGTAGGTAGTTCGATCAATCGAAAAATAACCAAACTTCAATACTATACTGATGTCGTCATTTGCTAGCACCGCAATGTTTACAGCTTTTTAGCTTCTAACACCAATCAATTAACTGCCAGTGTCAATTGCTCTAGACCTATACCGATAGACACTGTCAACCAACTGTTCTATTCTAGACAACTCGTTATCAGCCGCATTTCTTAGTGCGTATATTTCATTAGAATTGCAGTTCGGAATATTACGGAATCATCTGAACGCCTTTAAAATGTGAAGTAAAAAGTAGTGACAACAACCAAAGTTGACATTTACCCTTTGCAATACTGAGTCAATCTTCAACGTCTGGGAGAAGTCTATGTGCAAGTAATATTCACCTTCAAGTACAAGTTCCTCGAAAGGATTCTATTCATAAACACAAGATAAATAACACCGCAGACAACAGTACAACCGTCGAAACGCCAGCTGATGGAACTGCTAATCAATCTAACGTACCTCGCGCCAATCTAGGCATCCTGAATTAATTAGAGCTAGCAATTTACACGGGAGTTAAAAATAGGTCCTAGAGTGACAGGGACAAACCGGATTTATTTATTGTTGATCTTGCACCTACGGATCTACGAACCAGACCATCTCATTAGTAGAACCAGCTGTAAATATTTGCACCCGCGCTAGCAGCGTCAGCATCGTTAATGATTACAAAGGAATATCATCACCCAAATGAATTTTTACCCGTGCTAATATAATCGTGTTTTACAACCACCAAAAATGTGTCACCTATCCCCCCATCCTATCAATTGGCAGAACGGCGGAAAATTCTCGAGTTCCCAAAGATGACTAACGAAAAGGGAAGATATGCCGAGTGCAGCACGTGTAGTAGCCATACCAGCTGTTGCAGCGCCTGTCACCACTATTGTCTAAGTCATTCGGATAGCCTGACTACCTGCACAACAAGCACAAGCATTGCCTATCACAACTGTAGTGAAAGTAGCTCGCTTTCGAGTCTCGCCAGCCGGAGTAGTAGCAGTAACTGTAGTAGTTGTTGTCTTCAATGCAGCCGAACTGCGACTGCATCAAAGCCCGAGAGCATCAAGCGCAAGATCTGAAAGTATTTCCACTAATCCTTCATCCTATAAAATTGTTCTGATTCGGCAACGGAAATAGCACTTGTTACTAATATTTAGATAATCAAACATCAGCATTTCTTTAGTGTTATTTATCGAGCCGTCCATTTCTCCATAAGTAACTTCTATCTACCGGCCGGTTCGATCATATGCACTTCACACAGGTTCATACAGACAGTCATCGTCACAAAACAACCTTCTCAGCTCAATCAATAACCATTCGGTAAATTTCATAACTTATACACGCAAAGCAAGTGCCCCAATAGAACATGCCATGGCGGGATCTATTCGAAAGTCTTTATCTGTTTCTCTGTCTATCGTCTCCAACGCCTCCAACACACAGTGTGTTATGTGAATCCGTACTTTGAGAAAATTAGCTACCACAGGAATCAAAGCCCGAATGGCTCGTACGGTGGCCAACAGCGGCCCAACCGACAGCCATGGCCAACGTTGCATTTCTATTCGAACTACGCCGGCCGGCTGGTCCTCGGTGCGGGGGATCATGATCTTTTCAACACCGAGACCTACCCGCTCGAAAGCATCAAAGAATTTGAGTCGGTGTCCAGTGCTTGGAAGCGGTTGCTAGCAAATCTACTAAGGAAAGGTACAGGGCGGGAGCGGGATTTTCAGGGCAGAAACTTTTTTCTATCTTAAATATCATACAGCATGCTGCACCATAAATGGTACCATTTGTTAATCGCTCCTTTTATCTATTCCCACAGAAGAGGACGAGTCACAGATCTTTGTCAAGTTCTTCCGATTCCACAAGTGCTATGATTTGGTGCCCACATCGGCCAAGTTGGTTGTATTCGATACTCAGCTTCTCGTCAAGAAGGCATTTTACGCACTTGTCTACAATGGCGTCCGGGCAGCACCGCTCTGGGATTCGAAACGACAGGAATTCGTCGGCATGCTGACGATTACCGACTTCATCAAAATCCTAAAGATGTACTATAAGTCGCCCAATTCATCGATGGACGAGCTCGAGGAACACAAGCTCGAAACGTGGCGAAGTATGCCGTGTTGGTAGGAGTTGTAAAATTTGGATCGTTAATCCGTTTTTGCCATTTCAGGTGTTCTGCAGGAGGAGGTTAAGAAACTAGTTAGTATTGGGCCGGACGCATCGTTGTACGATGCCATCAAAACGCTTATCCACAATCGAATCCATCGATTGCCGGTGATTGACCCGCTCACCGGAAATGTTCTGTACATATTAACCCACAAGAGAATACTTAGGTTTTTGTTTTTATATGTAAGTACCGCAGCTTATTTCTAGTTTTAGTGCTATTGATAATATCAATTGTTAAATATCAGTGAGTTATCACTTAGTGGATTTTTGTAGGCTTTTACCACACGCAGTTTCTCTGAAGATTGAGCTTTTCGAATCGGTTGAACTTTTGATCACACGATGCCTCAGAGGAACAATATTTGTCGAACAATTGGTATTGCGATTTGGTGCTTCAATTATCAATATCAAGTATTGATTGTTACTCAATATTTAAATCTTTTACTGTTTGTAATCATGTTTCCACACGAATCCGACTCATTGCTCAAAGTAAGAACACTATTTTTAAAAACTACCGGCAATTTGTAAATGAAACAAAATTTTATTTTGTCTCCTTCAAAATAACACCTTTTGGATGCGACACACATGTGCCAACGCTTGATCTAATCATCCATGCACTTTTCAATGGCCGCCGAAAGGATGGCCTTCTGCGCCTTCGTCGCATTCTTTTTTTATATTCTCATTGAACTCGAATCTCTTTCCTTGAAGTGCCATTTTGAGTTTGGAGAAAAGGAAAAATCAGCAACCTTCTTTCGATGGCCTTTATTCCACGAAATTCAACTCTTTCGGAACGGTAACGCGTTACATACCCAAAATATCAACAAGGTCCTGAATGGTTCTCTATGAGCCATCTCTCTAAGGCTTACATCACAAGCACCGTTTTCTTGATAATTGCCAAGTTTTTCTCGGCATTCGTTGTTGAAGGGCGTTCGGAACGAGACAAGTCTTCGACCACTTCACGTCCACTTTTAAACTCTCGTATGCTCTGGTTCTCGATTCCCCAAAGGTGTTTTGCAACATTTCCAATAAATACGCACACGTTGTAAACACAACATTTCAAACAAACTCTGCTCAAAACAATTATTCATGGCGAAATGCAACAAAACACAAAAAGTTGTCTGCTGTAAACAGCTACAAACACTAATGCTTCGATTCCGCTAAAATGTATGTTCCCAAAGGTCAGTTAGAGATGTACTTAAGGAAAAAAATTATAATAACCGGATCGACTGAGAGCGGCTCATTCAAATTACAAATTCTCGGTAGTTTTTAAAGATAGTGTATGAAAGATAAGATTGGTATTCTTGAAATCTGAACTTGAGTTGTAAACTTAGAAGTTCAAGCAGCTTGGCTGTAAATAATGGCAGAAGCGGTTTAGGGAATATGGATAGAGATTTCTGTTTCTCTTTCTTTTCGCCGAGGAACAGTTGCCACTTGGCTTCCGCTTTTTAATTTGAAGGCAATTCAAAAGATGCTGCGATTTTTCCGTCATGATAGAACGCGACTTTGTTTTGGTCATCGTAATGACAAACAAGTTTATTAATATTTTACTGGCAACGCAAACCTTTAAATGCACTTTTCACTCTATCGATTACATACAGGGTGCTCAATAAGTTCGAATACACTTTAAAAATATGTTAAAAATATTCAAGATATTCTTTTCTGAGTCAATTTTTATTGAAGCAATGTTTATTAAGAACCCTTACGACATATTAGCTGGGAGCAACCCCCCCCCCCCCCCCCCCCCCCCGCCCCCCGCCCCATTCCCTCGTCCCAGATCTTGGAACTGAACTTCTTAAATTGATCCATTGGGCTCACCGGATGTTGGGTTGGCTGGGTGGACAGGACGACCTACAAAAAAGTCCGGGGTTAAGTTCCGGGGAGCTGGGAGGCCACAAAGTCTTACCGAGAAAATCAGTCAAATTCTCCCGACACCACACTTGGACGATATTCGCCGTGTGTCCTGTTGAAAGACGTAATGATCCTTCTCTTAGAGGTCCCGAAGGGCCGGGGCCACAACCTTTTCCAGAACCTCGGTCTTATAGTATGTGAGCTTCCCACGCCTGGACACCCCAAACCATCACCGACGCGGCGCTCTGGAACCGTGGGAAGTTTATGTGGATCGGGGGGATGCTGGCCAACGTCGGCGCCCACAGCCGATCATTTTGGACATTGTGCGGCTGTTGCAACAAAAAGAGTTTCTTATCACAAAACACGAACTCGTGACCTGAGTGCCGCGAAAGTATCAGTTTGGCTCTGTCCAGCCTCTTCTTCGTTGTAGCCTCCGTTACCCCGTGAACCTTGCGTTTCTTGTACGGCTTGTATCCCAGGTCCTTCGTCATGATGGTGTGGGCAGTCCCGATCGACACATCCAGGTCAGCAGCGGTCTCCCGGATCGAGCGGTTCATTTTTCGAAGAACCCGCTCCCTCACCAACTTGATGGCTACTGGCTCCTCGCCAAGCGCGGCCGAGCCCGTCTTTCGGTACCGACGGATGGAATTCCGCTTCACTCCGTGGGATTTCAACCGCCAAATATGTCGCCGGGTCGCTCACCTCTCGCAAACAACTTTATTACGACGTCGCGGCACTCCTTTGTCGTGCGTGGTAAACTAACAACAAATGACAGCAAGTCGACAGAGTGCGCGTCGGTTAGCCTATATATGAGGCTAAAGTTGACACCAATACCAATACACAGAATGCACATGGTGCGCACCTACACAACGATGAAAATTTGTATTCGAACTTATTGAACACCCTGTATGATTGCTTGGCAAATTTCATATAGACTAGTTAGAAATTTAGGAGTTAAAATCCATGATGGTTGAAAAATGACAAAAAAGCTCACGATAGTTTGTTTCATCTCGTGATAGTGAGATGGACATATGTTTTCATGTCGCATGACGGCCGTAAGATTTACCAGCGCTGGTCTGTTCTATCTTGTGTAACTCCGATGCTCAACCATTTCGACTGTCTGGATCAGTGCTGTAAATAATCATTTCGACTCAGATAGATTCATAACCTGGTAACTGGTTTCAGAAGATGATTTTCCTTGCAATATATGCTTGCGCTTTTTGGTTCTTTGTTTTTTTTTTTTTATTTGTTGCGTTATTTTGACAGAATATTTTAGGGGTTGTTCGTTGTGAGTTATGTTTTTAGGGGTGATGCATTAAGCTTGGGACCGAGCATGGGGACTGATGAGCTGGTACTTCTTGAGCCAAACGCTATATTCATTTTCTTCTTGACTATCCAGCCCTTGATATCACTCAAAACGACTATTTACAGTACTGGTCTGGATGAGAATGACGATGGATGCGATTTAGGAAGCGGTTTTTGTCAGTTTTTCCCTTCCGACATCACTCCGAGCTTTGGTCAGGTCGATTTGCAATGTTCTGCTTCGACCAGCATATTTGTCTAATTAAATAGATTGTAGAACGATTTGAATAGCGTTGCCATAAATTTTTGATCGTGCTGTCTCAGAAAACGGTAAAAGCCGTTTTTGGAGGCACTCAGTTTTGTAAATCTCACCGTTTATGGTGCCTTTGGTCACGAATGGTTCACTCCATCTTGCCATAGTAGGGGCTGGCAAATTAGGTACTTCGAAAAAGAATGTCGACAGCCTCTTCCGTCTGAAACGGTTATGCACAGGAAACTTGTCCTTACCCGTGAAATATGCCTGTCCCGGCAACTGATTAAAATCCGCTTTGATGTTGGTCTCATCATCAATGACGCAGCATTGGTATTTCATTAGGAGCTTCGCGTAAAGTCGTCCTTTGGACGAAACTTTTCGGAACATTAAGTCCCGCGTCGAAAAGTTCGGATTCCGTTTGAAGTTAGCAATCAGTGCTACTCGGTGTTTTTGCGCATTGTTCCCAATTTTTGTCCAGCTCCTGGTTTGTGGTCCGCTGTCATCCGCTCCTGGAATTTTTGGAGGACTCTTGAGCAAGACTGGCAAATGTCATTTTCAATGAAAAATGACCTACGATTTTTACCGAAATACGTCTGAAAATCTCATCGGGCGAGGAAACGATAATGGAGATTTTCTTCTAAATCTCATCGATTTTTTCATCATGACTGCACGTGACAGTGTTTTAATCATCGCTACTACAACCACATCTATAATTGTGAGTTTCATCACCAAACTTCAAAAGGCATTTCCACTCTGTCGATAACATATTATTGCTTTGCTAATTTTAAGTAAACTAGTTAGATATTTCTGAAACAAAATCTTATGAGAAAAAATCTCATGACTGCATGATGGTGTGAGAATGATAAGAAAGCTCATGATAGTTCGTTTCTTCTCGTGACAGTGAGGGGGCCTTTTTTTCATCGTCACTTGATGGCCGTGAGAATTACCAGCTCTGCTCTTGAGACGGTCGAATGATGTATATTCATCAGTTTTCCCTAGGCGCCATGCGATTACCTTGGATTTAAGTGAAGAAAATCTTTTTGCGAACGGTTTGCTGATTTTCTTCGATCTCGACCGGAATCTCACTGAAAACTGTACACCTTAGCGGATGTAAACAATACACTCTAAAAAAAACTAGACCAAATTTGATTAATTTCGGTCAAGTGTGATAGAAGTTATGCAAGTTTGAAAGTGTTGCAATAATTATCGACTCATCCTTTATGATCTATTCTTAAATTCGATGTCTGCAACCAGTTATCGGTAAATGAATCAAACTGAGTCGAGAAAACTATTTACAGCACTGGTCTGGATGAGAATGATGATGGAAACGAATAAGCAACCGGATTCATCATGAGCTTTAGCCAGGTTGACTGGTAATGTTCTGATTTGACCAGCAAGATTGGCTAGATAAATTGATCGTGGAGCGATTTGGGTTGCGATGCCATAAATTCTGCTTTATGCCTCCCGTCATAGCAATGTCGCTCTAAGCCGTGATCAGCATGGACGGATTTTTCCTCAATCTATTCAACGCCTCTTTTTGGAATGCGGAGAGTAAATTTCATGTATGCCGTCCGTTGGAGTATAGAATTCATGGCTTCTAGCCGCTCGCTAGATTGGTTAGTTAAGTATCTCTTTATTTTTGAAGTACATTAATTGTTTCACAATTTTGGATCACATGATCTCTGATACCTCTGAAAATATGGCTGGTTATCTTCTCGTTGAATGACAAGCTGCATGACATATTTCGATTTCATGCCTTCTTTAACTTAATTATTTATTTATAAGGCTCAAGTGCCATAGGCATAACGGAGACGAGTTCTTTTTCATTTTTACAATGATAATTAACTTAGTAACTATGTTAGTTTTTGAAAGCCGAAAAACTCGCGGCTAGGTCGAGGTTAGGGTTTACAATGATTCGGGTAGGAATGGGTAAATAGGGATCTTAACGTTGGCGATGCAGTATTGTTGCTGTTGGTCAGGCGTAGATGTGGCATTGCCATAAACTGTAACGATACAATCGAAGCGTTATTACGGGGGAGGGGACGAGGTGGACATGTTAAAACGACAGCTTAGAGGGGATCAAACGAATACATCTATTTGTTTCAAAAACTTGTAAATTAGCCCCATATAGTCCAAGTCCAGCTTACCCAGCACATCTCTGATATCTTCCTTCTCTGGTTTCCCTCTGGCCCGTAGGGATACGCAAAGATTAGATCTGACTATTTCGAAATCGAGGCAATGCCAGACAACGTGGTTGATGTATGAGGTGTCTGAGAGACCTATTCGATTGAAAAAACCTACCATCTGCCCAAGTCCCCTGCATCCCATTCTTGTTGCCAGCTGATCAAGGCCTGTTGACGGAAAATAGCAAAAAGTTCGTTGAAGGCGATTTATCGATCATAAATATTGCCTTCCATAGCGCCCACCTTGGCAAGTGAGTCCGCTTTCTCAATGCCCGGAATGGAGCAATGAGAAGGGACCCAAACCAAGGTGATGGTGTAAGAATTGTTTGATAGGGCACTCAAAAGAGTTCGTATTTCGCTAACGAAATACAATAAGTTCTTTGCCGGCCTCATTGAACGAATAGCCTGAAGTGAGCTGAGGCTATCCGTAAAAATGAAAAATTGATCAGAGGGAAGAGAGGCAATTCGCTCTAATGCATAGTGTATAGCCGCCAATTCTGCAACGTATACGGAGCAAGGATTTTGAAGTTTGAAGGAGGCGCTATGAATTTCGTTAAAAACACCAAATCCAGTGGAATCATCTGTTTTTGACCCGTCGGTGTAAAACTTCCTGTCACATCGGATATGGCCAAACTTACTTGCAAAAATTGATGGAATGTACTCCGAACGGAGTGGATCTGGTATTTCACGACAAAATATGGCTGGTTATCTTCCCGTTGAATGACAAACTGTATTTCGATTTCAAACCTTCTTCCTTTCTAAGTTACTTTCTCGCATTCTTATTTACTGACTGACTTACTATCTTACTCAATTATTCACTTACTTACTTAGTTACTTACTTAGCAACTTACTTAGCTACTTACTTACTTACTTACTCACTCACTCACTCACTCACTCACTCACTCACTCACTCACTCACTCACTCACTCACTCACTCACTCACTCACTCACTCACTCACTCACTCACTCACTCACTCACTCACTCACTCACTCACTCACTTATTAACATACATATCATATCCTGGTCCAGGTCTCATTAGGACCGCAACTGCATCATTATGTTTTACGAAAAAAAACGTGATTGATAGTTGCACAGCAAAAATATATAAAAATTACACGAGATTGAAACCGAACTCTTCTGAAAAATACACCAATGTACTTCCAGAAAGAGATTGAATTTTCAGTTTAAATTCGTGCGCATAGACCGAACATTGAAAAGAATTTAGAAACGCATGCATCCTTAGTCAAATATGTGCAACAATGTATGTTTAAATTGCGATGTAAAAATCAATTGATTCCCTACGTTTTTTTTTTTTTTTTTTCAATTTATAGAAATTGATGTTTACATGAACGTGTAGAATTGTTTGTAAATATGTTTGTTCATTTAACCCAATAAACCATAGCTCCCGCTTCTTTTGTTACCTCGTACGTTGACTGTCAATCAGCTGTGAGCCGAAATCTCAGCGCAGATGCAAGGTTTTAATTCTTTTCGAATAAATATCCAGCTGATATGCCGAAATAATAATCTTACCATGATCTGAAACTGCTGTTGTTTTGAGAAAAATCTGATTGAAAAACATCAAGCACGTCAGCGAGAAGGAAATAATGCCGCAGTGAAATATAAATCGTTGAGACCCAATTGATGGTGGTTTTTTCGCTGATTCTCGAACAGCAAAATGCTTATTGCAAAACAATCTCCAGATTCGACGCAATAAATGGTCAATTATTTTTGTATTTATGAAGTTGATTTCAGATAAAAAATTGAAATCTATTGAAAATTACATGAGATGACTTCAATTCGTGTAAAATTAAAGTCACGTGTAATTTTTAATTTCTATAATTTAAACATTTGACAGTAGTTTTAAATATTTTTTCATGCTCCAATTATGTGCATGTAGTTCAATTGATAAGTACAAAATTTTTATTAACTGTGTGCCTGTCTCCAGCAGAGATTCAAAACCTCTAGATACTCGCACACGAGAGTCATCAGCATATCAAATTACAAAAAGTAACGATTATCATGTGTGATAAGAAGAACCATGCAAACGATTCTCACATAGTGACAACCACAAAAGTGCATGGCATCCCAAGTACGGTTATGACACAAAACGCGGAACGACAGAAAAAAATAATCTATGGAGTTCACGTACTAAATAATACACTCATACAGACAAACGAAGCAGCAACATCTGCAAAACTAGGGCATTTGACATTCGTGAATGCCATAGTGACCTGATTGTCGATGGAGCGTCGCTGACCAAAACCATCATCAGTTGCTTTTTATGACTCTCACGACTCGTGGATTGAGAATCGTAAAGCATACTGATAGAATCGATTAAAACGTTGCAACTGTGGTTCTCTCGAGTGCGCCACACTTTCAAGGTGTTACTCCACTTGATCTAACCATCTGTATCTCCGCAAGTTACTGCTTCCTGTGCCGGCTGAATTTGAAGGAAATACCATTTTTTCGGAATTATTTTTTGCCATTCCTACAAAATGTCGCACTTTTTCAGTTTTAGCAATTTTCCGGATACTGTGTTCGTCATAGAGCTGCGCCAGCTCGTGGTCCATTCTCTTCCTCCATATGCCACCAAAGATGGTCCTAAGCACAAATCGTTAAGGGTGGCCACCCACAGGGAATTCCGGGAAAATCAGGAAAACCCGGAATTTTAAAAACCGGGGAAAAGCGGGGAAAAACCCCGAAATACTCTAAAATTTTGTTGAGGTCCCCAAAACAAAATTTTTATTAATAAGTTAAATTAATTACTAAGAAAACACACTTTTTTTTTTATTTTCTTTATACAAATTTTTTTCTTTTTTCTTTTTCTTGCTAATTCTAACCACTTTGGCCGTGTGAAAAAAACTTGTTGGGTCACTGTCGGCGCGCCGCTTTGGGAATTTTTATATTTGCCTACACGCTAAGACTCAATTACCCATAAAAAGGTAATTGTTTCACCCATATATGGGTAACTGATGCAATACTCATAATATGGGTAAATTGTACTCACAAAAGTGGGTCAACTTCACTTACAATTTGAGTTAAGTGATATTACCTAAATATGAGTAAATGCATATTACCCATATTTGGATGAAAAAATAAACATTGGCAGTTCGTAAGCTTCATTGGATCGAGTAGGTTTGTTATCATTCCATCTTGCGATTCAACAGATTGAGGTCCATCACGAAAGTTGGAATTGCGGAGTAGAAGATGGAAGAACTGACAAAAACATTTGGATCCGGATTCGTTCCGAAAATTGAGCGGTGAGAAGGTTGTGGCAGAGTTGTGAACTTGGAATTGTACAGAGAATACACTACGATGAGAGGGAGTGGGAGGAATCACAACATCTGAAAAGAAATGCCGTTCTTGTTTTTTTAACCTGATGGGTTCAACCATTCGATCAATAATTGTTTTGATCAACTGTTAGTCATTTCTTTTAATCACTTCTCAGCAATATTTGCATTACTTGTTATGGAACAAATAATCAGCAGTTATTCCAATTGCTATAGTAGTAGTAGTACAATTGAAGCACAGAGAAATCCATATCCATATCCATATTTGCTTCTAATTTAAATATAATGGTTTAGATTTACCTATATTTGCGTGAAATTTACTTTAAATTGGTTACCCATAAATAAGTAAACATTACCTATATTGTTAGTTAACCATGTGTACTCAAATATGGGTAAAGCGACTTTACCCATAAAATGAGTATGTGCACTTTTCCGCGATTATGAGTAAAGTTCACTCATATTTGGGTAAACTGATCTTAGCGTGTACAGACCTTTTTGGCGTTTAATTATTTTTTTAGCGTAAGAAATAGAGTAAAAAGAATGTTTTGTTTTTCTTCTCTTTTTTTCTCCCTTTCGTTGGGAAGGGTGAAAATCAGCGCTGTAAAATATAAATATATGTGTATGTGTGTAATAGGGGGAGGGGGGAGAGACAGAAGAAAAACAAAAAAAAAATAAAGGAAAGCAGGGGCAAAATTTATCATGTTTTCAAGAGTTCTGTGAGAGTGAGTGAGACAACACCAAAACACGGCTCACAGTAAAAGTCAAAAAGACAAAACAATTATAGCAGCGTGCACAGGCTCATAAGCTCTACACACCCGTTCAATCTTACTCAATTTTTGAGTAGGATTGAATGCTATCTCTTTTTTCGCACGCAAATTCTACTCAATTTTTCTAAAATGTGGATCAACTCAATTTATGAATCGATCCACTTTTTAAGAAAAATTGAGTAGAATATTTGTGTGACAAAAAGAGATACCAATACAATCCTACTCTGCTGGGTCTGCTTTTCTTCCGTCAACCCGAGCAACAGATCTTCTGGATGGTCTGAAGGCATGCTTCGCTCCAAATCCTGACATGCTCAAAAAAAAAAGCATCAAAATTTCGATGGACGGACCTAACGTTAATTTCAAGTTTGCCAAGGATTTGTGTCAGGATTTAAAACAGTTTCGTAAAACCTCATTCGATATTTTAAGTATCGGTAGTTGTGGATTACATGTTGTCCACAACGCATTTAAGAGTGGCAGTAAAAAAACTGGATGGCGCGTGGATGAGTTCCTGCAGCCGTTGTACCATTTATTCAAGGACGTGCCTTTGAGACGCGCTGATTACATAGCTGTAACCGGTTCGGAAGAATTCCCATTGAAGTTGGAAACCAACGTGTCGCGAATTGGGCTATTAAAATGCTACCATTCATCAGAATTAACGTGACAGCTGTGAAGTATCAGCATGACAAAAAGCTCAAGGAGTCTGATAACAAATTCAAAATAAGTTTTTCGCTGGTTCTTAAATCGAAGGCTTTTAATGACGTAAGGAAAGGGAGGGGGGGGAAAAGGGGGGGGGGGGGGGGGGGGGAGGAGGGGGGGGGGGGGTTGGGAGGGGTGGGGGAGAGTAGGAGGGGAGGGGGGGGGGGGGGAAGGGGGAGGGGGGGGGGGGGGGGGAGAAGAGAAAGAAGGGGGTGGAAAAAAAGGGAGGGTTGGTGCGCAACTAAGTTCTCGCTGTTTTTTTTGGTGGAAAAGGAACTTTATTTTGAAAACAAAGGTTACAAACGAATTATTCAAAGTATTGCCTATCACTAGCTACGGCTTTTTCCCATCTTTCTGGTAGAACGTGAATACCATTTCGATAGAACTGTTCGTCTTTTGATGCTATCCAAGAATCAAGCCATTTTGAGATGTCATCATATGAGTGGAATTGCTGACCAGTGAGACCATGTGCCATCGAACGGAACAAGTAATAATCGGACGGTGTAGTATCAGGAGAATATGGCGGGTGGGGTAGGACTTCCCATTTGAGCGTTTCCAAGTAGGTTTTCACGGGTTTCGCAACGTGAGGTCGAGCGTTGTCATGCTGAAGAATTACTTTTTCGTGTCTGTGCTCGTATTGTGGCCGTTTTTCGTGCAGTGCTCGGCTCAATCGCATCAATTGAGTTCGATACCGTTCCCCGGTAATGGTTTCGTTTGGTTTCAACAGCTCATAATAAATAACACCAACTTGGTCCCACCAAATACACAGCATAACCTTCGCAGCGTGAATATTCGGCCTAGGCGACGATGTTGAAGCATGCCCGGGCAGTCCCCATGAATGTTTCCGATTTGGGTTACTGTAATGAATCCATTTTTCGTCACCCGTCACAATGTGATGTAGAAAACTCTTCCTTTTTTGCCGCTGGAGCAGTTGTTCACAGACGAAAAAACGACGCTCAACATCTCTTGGCTTCAAATCGTAAGGAACCCAAGTTCCTCATTCCCAACGCATGCAATCGCTTAGAAACGGCTTGGTGGGAAACTCCTAATCCTGAACCAAGCTCTTCTTGCGTTTGACACGGATCCTCATCGAGCAATGCCTCCAATTCAGAGTCTTCGAAGTTGTTTGGCCTTCCTTCACGCGGACGATCATCAACACTGAAATCACCATTTTTGAAGCGACGAAACCAATCACGACACGTTGTTTCACTCAGAGCAGCATCACCGTAAACTTTTTGGAGCTCTCGATGTGCTTCAGCCGCCGTTTTCTTCGAATGACACTTCCCGCAAATGACGATTATTTGGCACGAAATCAGACATCTTCAAACAACCAACATATATAACACTAAACCAAAATCACTGATTTGGCAAAGCGGTTTGTTTACCATATGTCTGAGCTTGGTTTATGACGCTTGAGATGTACAACATTCGACCAGCACTTACTACTGACGCCATCTATTGCTAAACAGCGGGAACTTAGTTGCGCACCTAATATGTAACCTGCCTTCGTTGAAAAATATTTTTAAGCTTCCTTGAAGAGACGAGCGCGCTTAGACTCTGTGGTGCAAAGTGGTTCGAAACTTGACAAGGAATATGTTTACCTGATGGCGGTCATTATAAAAACGTTGATTCTATCCCATGGGAATGCGACAGTTGAAAGAGGATTTTTTTAAAAATAAACAGTGCCTGATCGAAAACCAAGCCGAAGAAAGCCTCGTTGCTCAACGACTGGTGTATGATGCCGTTCTTAGTGCCGGCGGTGTAAGTGAATTCGAAATTAACAAGTCCTTATTCCAATATGTGAAGAATGCTCATGGACGGTACAAAGAATCGTTGGACAAGAAGAAACGTGATAAAAACGAGAAAGATAAGGAGAAACAAAGGAAGCGAGAAGCAGATCGAATGGTAAATGAACTGGAAGTGAAGAAAGCTAAACTGCTAGCTGATGCTCAACGACAAGTGGCAATTTTGGAGGAGCAAATGAAAGATTTGGTCCGTTGAGGTAAATGGTTTCGAATTTGAATGGATGATGAAGAGAATAATAAATGTTTGAACGTGTGATAATAATATTTAACCAGATTTTGAAATTCTCCAACAGACAGAACTAATTACCCTTCTTTTGTTCAACCATATCCTAGTTTAATATGTATATCAGCACACTATCGTTAGGGTTCCCATAATTTACGTTCCGGGAAAATGACAGTTTATATACCGGGAATTTAAAAAAGCCCAATGAATGGCCACCCTGATCAAGCATGCTGATTAACAACTGGACTGAGCGATAATAGCTGGGGACTTCTGGCAAATGTATCTTCGTTGATATTTGAGTTGAAGTACTGAGGTTTAGTTGTTATCGTTGTAATCGTCAGAAATAATTGATTGACTGTCGTCTGCTAATAATGTCGTATAATAT
>JAHHFK020003477.1:0-151535 GCA_024533555.2 Aedes koreicus
GGAGTTTTTGAGCGAAAGGTGTTAAGAACCATCTTTGGCGGAGTGCAAGAGAACGGAGTCTTGAGGCAGAGGATGGACCATGACCGTGCAGCTTGTTGACGAACCCAGTATTCGTAATGTGGTCAAATCTGGACGAATACGCTGGGCAGGACATGTTGCAAGAATGCCGGACAACTCTCCTGCGAAAATGATTTTCGATGGGAATCCGGTTGGCACAAGACGACGAGGGGCGCAACGAGCAAGATGGTTAGACCAGGTGGAGCAAAATCTAGGGAGTACAGCGTGTGCGCGATATTGGAGGGGAGCAGCCTTGAACCGAGAATGTTGGAGGGAAGTTACCGTTATGCCATGAAAATAAATAAATAAATTCGCAACAGGATTTTTCCGTCAGACTTTGCGTATAAAGCTTACATGCCCTTGATTTTGCTGCCAAAATCTGTTGGTCGTAACGATTTGGTGCTTTCTGAAATTTGAACGTACGTAGTCCGGCCCGATTTTGACCTTTGGTACAAAACTTTTGGTCTAGATTATTTTTTGCAATAACCCGAACATAATCGTTTGGCTTGCACATCCTGTCGTCTCTAGCGTTCCTGGGAGGATTTGTTTACTGTTTGGTGGTAAGACTTTCTCTGTGACGTTTGATGATATGGAAAACTGTAGTCTTCATGACTCCCAACTTTTTGGTTATGACACGATGCAAAAGATTCGCCATAATGTTTTGCCAAGAAACTCGGTTTAAGGCTGCTGGTATCCAGTTTCTCGAGCGTACAACGTGTCTTGTCTATTGTACCCTTCCAGCTTTAGAGAGGTCCTCCTCAAGCATTGTCTACGTTTCGTGCCCGTGGAGAACTACCGGTCTTATCAGCGTTTTGTACATTGTACACTTAGTACGCGGGTGACGTTTACCCGACCTTAGGGTCTTCTGGAGTCCAAAGTAAGCACGACTATCAGCTATTATGCGTCTCTGAATTTTTCTGCTGCAGTTGTTATCCAACGTCACCGATGTACACAAACTCATATAATATCACCTCGAGCTCATTTCAGTCGATAGTCACACTTTTGCCTGTGCGGGCTCTATCGTGCTCGGTTTCTCCTACCTAGTCTTCGACGTATTCACCCTTAATCCAACCTTTTCTGCTTCCCGTTTTAGCCTGGTGTAGTGTTCAGTAGCCGCCTGGAATGTTCTTCCAGAAATGTTCATGTCATCAGTGAAGTAAATGAATTGACTGAGTTTATAGACAATCGTGTCCCGCCTGTTAAAGCCCGCACGTTTCGTAACCTGGAAAACCTTTATAAAAACAATTTTGTGGAAGACAACTTTGCTTCAAAACTTAGGCTGAAATTGTATTCTGGATCAGTGTGCATTGCATTCGCCATATTATGCAAATTGTGACTCCAGTGCGAGACCATTCTACCCACGAAGCACTCGGAACAGAAAATGCTCGAATTTGATTTATGAAAATGATGAATTTTGCATAATTTCATTCGTTTCTCTGTATTGATGAAATGTTGATGGAGGTTAGATGAGTGAGAAGGATAACGAAATTCTTGTATTGCCTTCGCCTGATTTGATGCAATTGTGCTTGATTCAAATTGATTATATTGGTTGAATTGATATCACTTCACCTGCATCATCTTTAGTTACATTAAAAAACGTGATATTAGAGGTTCTATTTAGTTTGAAGCAGATTTACTTTAAAGCACTTGATGCAATTGTCTATTTCTCTTGTGTTTTTTAACAACACAGTTCTTCTGCAAATTCAACAAAGTTCTCCTAAACTTACTATTCAACTCATAATAGCTTTTTGCCAACTCCAAACAAAAAAACGAGGAAAAGTGTTTTGGGCGTTGGACTGATGTAAACGATTGATAATCGAATCATGAACTCCCTTGTAATACTTGAACTTATTTGTACAAATGCTGACAAAAAAATAGCTTATAGTTTGTATGTAAATTTCTCTATAAAAATCAAACTTTCCCTCTATTGTCTACTAGACCTTTTCCAAATCCTTGTGGAGGGAAGTTTTATAGCTTCTTTAACTGAAACCAAGAACGTTTTAAATCGCTTTTTTTCAGGAAGACCGTGTATTTCGTAGTTGCTACTCCGTTTCTGATCAGAACTAGTGTAATTGCACAGAGAACCACATAGATGGGGCTTGGGAGTAGCATCTTCAATGTACAAGTTTATAGATCAGTAACGGCGCCGGCCACCTCCGCACGGTCTTCGGAGAGGGGGGAAGGATATATGTTTTTAATTCATACTTACAAAAAAATGCAATACGCATGCATGCGTATAATTGAATACCTTTAACATTTTTTCAACTCCTCATGCGAAATTATACTCTCATGTTATTTTACGAATTCATGAAGTTTATTCTAATATTCATGAACAAAAATTTCGTTCCAAATACAGTCCGTGAACTACGTGGCTGCTTTTGTGAACTGTATCACGATATTAATCCGATTTCGGAAACATTGATCATGAATACGTGAACTAAATCATGATTACCAAGAAAAGTTTTCACTTTTTCATGACACACGTTGCATGCAACTACGTTACTCTAGCGTTATATTAAATTTGCGGAACAAAGTTCACGTATTCATGACTTTTGTTCATTTTCGTAATTGAAATTTTGACTTGTTCTGAAATTCGTGACTCGAGGTTGACGTATTCTGGAACGATTTTTTTATCCGTGCAGTGGCGAGCATCCATTGGCCAGATAGGCGATTGTTGCCTGTCATGGCTTGGCAGCCATTCTTTATGCAGTCTGTTGACCTAGCCAGTGAAGAAATTAAAGCCAGGTGGCGGGTGGTGCGACCATGAGGAGCGAAATAAGGTGCTTGTGTAAAACAACCTGCTTCTACAAAAGACACACATAACCACAAAGCCAAAACAGTCCATTTTTGGACTACCAATACTTATTTATATCAAGCGTTGTTTTTCAAGTATTTTCGCAATCATCAAAACGATCAAAATTAGTGATCTATTATGACACTTTCTCAGTAAATAATTGAGAGCTCTTCCGATGGCCCAACCATCATCGATGCATGAGTTTATATGTTTTGGGTCAATTTCAGAGAAACTTCTCCGGCCGCCAACACCTTCCGTTACCGTAGTTCAGATTATTGTTGTCTTATGGTCTGGGAACAAAATCCAAGGCGTTTTCTAACTCACTGCAATGTTCATAACAATTGCTACTACTACACATTAGAAGAATGGTTACCTTCTGCTTAAATTCTATTTTATTTTCGTTTTGGTTTTCCATCCATCGTTTTGGCAATCTTATTCCACTTGGTTCTCAATTCATTGATGGTTTTGACGACACTGCCGTTCACCTTCAGCTTCCTCTTAATAATAGCCCAAAATCTCTGTATCGGTCTGAGCTGGGAACAGTCAGGTGGGTTGAGTTCTTTCGGTATAAAGTGAATCCCGTTGGTTTCATACCACTGTAGCACTGTTTACTGTAATGACAGCTTGCAAGATTTGGCCAAAACACGACGGGTTCATTGTGGGATCTGATGAATGGCAATATTCGCTTTTGGAGACATTCCGTTCTGTACAGCTCTGAATTAAATGTCTTATCAGTGATGAAAACCTTGGTCTTCCTACCGCAGCTACAGATGCCTTGCCAAATCATGTATTTACGAGCAAATTTATCTGCAAACACAAACTTGAATTTGGCAGGAATATCTCCCCGAGCAGTAGGCAAGTTAAATTTTTATCCCGGTAGCTGTTTGAAATCGGCCTTTACATAGGTTTCATCATCCATGAGGAGACAGCCATTGAATTTTGTCAACACCTGATCATACAGGTTTCTGGCACGGATTCTGGCCACATTGTTCTGCTTTTGATCCCTATTTGGTAGTCTACAGGCACGGTATGACTTGAAGCCTTCCCGGAGACGAATCCTTTGCACGGTACTGCGCGCGGTGCGAAATGTTTTGGCTAAATCGCGGTCTGAGATGTTGGGATTTGCCATAATGTTCTTGATGACTTTGTTCCGCAGTTGACGGTTGACAGTACCCGCCCGACGCTTGCATTGAGGGTTGGGTTCTCTTTTTTCTTTTTTTTTTTCAAACCCGGCGGTAGTTTGTGGGGGGAAAACCCCACTTTTTTAGTTGTTTTCGGCCCCGGCGCGGTTTTTTTATTGATTTGGCGCAATTTTTTTTTTTTTTTTTTTTTTTTTTTTTTTTTTTTTTTTATATGTTTGTTCTGCACTGGGGAAAAAAACAATTGGTGTTTTTTTTTTTGTTGTGGGGAAAACTTATGTTTTTTTATAAATCTCATTTTTTTTGTGGTGGTGTGGTTAAAAATTTGTTTGTTCGAAAAGGAGTGTATCGAATATAAGCTATCCACATACATTTGCGTTGTACGCATGTATTTCTGATGTTTTTTATGCTCTGAACACTGCATGCTGTGCGTTTGACTGTCAGCTTTCTTTTGTTTACTTGTTTGCGCGGTTCAAATTCTGCGTTTTCAAAATGTCGCGTATTGAAAAGGAAGTGAAAATTAAGGTTCTGGACACATGGCTAAGTGAGAAGGGTATTACTATGCGAAAATTTGCGAAGCGGTTTGGAATTCATCATGCGAGTGTTAAAACCATCATTAATAAGTTTGAGGAACACTATTCTTTGGATGAGCTACCAGGAAGAGGCAGAAAACCCGGTTCTTCCAACCCGAAACTGGAGCAGAAAGTGGTATCTCTAATCATGAAGAACAAATCAATGTCAATACGTGATTTGGCCAAAAAGGCAGGAAAGAGTGTCGGAATGATCCAGCGTATCAAGAGGCGAAACCACCTGAAGACCTACAAGAAGCAGAAAATCTCGAAACAAAGTGCAGAACAGAAGAAGCGAGCAGCAACAAGGGCCCGGAAATTGTATATAAATCGCGTCTTTTGCAGCGTCCGGATGCATGCGTTTTGATGGACGATGAGACCTATGTAAAGGAGAACTCAAACACCCTTCCAGGTCCACAATACTTTACTGCCGTCGTTGGGGAGGATGTGAGCGATGCGGACAGGTCGATTCAAGTGGAGAAATTCGGTCGAAAGGTACTGGTATGGCAAGCAATATGTTCCTGTGGTTTGAAGTCAACCATTTTTTACACTACCGGAACTGTAAATGCGAAAATCTATCGTTCTGAGTGTCTCCAGAAGAGATTATTGCCTTTATATAAGAAGCATAGTACACCTCCACTGTTTTGGCCGGATTTAGCGTCGGCTCACTATGCCAAAACCACTCTCAATTGGCTTGCGGAAAAGGGTATAGATTTCGTTGAGAAAAATAATCCACCAAATTGCCCTCAGCTTCGACCCATCGAACGTTACTGGGCAATCGTGAAGAGGGTCTTCGAGAAGACTGGTAAGGCAGCTGGGAACATGCAGGAGTTCAAAAAAATTTGGGCTCAAGCGTCCAAAAAATGCGATGCAACACTTGTCCGGAACTTGATGAAGAGCATTCGATCCAAAGTTCGAAAATTCGTGAAGGAATAACTTAAATTTCATCCGGTCTTCATTATGTTCAAGTTTAACCTCATACAATAAAGGATCAATTTTTTGTATGAATAAAATATTGGCTTTCAACATAATTTGAAAGAAAGTTTGTGGATAGCTTATTTTCGATACACTCCTTAAGTGGGTCACACCTTATCTTCCAGAACAATATTTTTTTTATAAAAAAAAAAAAAAAAAATAAATATACACACACAAAAAAAAAATTTTTTTATGATAAAAATATAATTGTTGTAAGATATAAATATATATAAAATAAAATAGTGTGGTAATTTAGAATGGTTTTTGTTTGTTGGTGGTTGTAGTTCTTCGTTTAATTAAATAAATGGGAGTGGAATGGTGTTGGTGTTGTTGTGGGGTGGGGGGGGTAGTGTTTTTGTTTGTTTGTGTCTCCTTGTGGTTGGGGTGGAAGATAAATTTATTTTATAATTTTTTTTTTTTGTTTTTGTTATTGATGGGAGGCGTGTATTTAAAAAGAAAAAAGTTAAGGAATAAATTTTACCTTGATCGGATGCCAGTAATTGGTCAATTTTACCCAACCTGCTCTCATACTTCAATAAACTCTTATACCATACGGTTTTAAATATTGGCGCCAGTAAAATTAATATTAATGTTATATATTATGAGAGAGGAGCCACTAAAGAAAAAAAACATGGTCGTCCTTTTCTTGCACGGAAAACTAGACCTGAAGACAACCTTCTGGTTATGATGTGGCTATCCTTGGCGTGGTCAGGCAAAAGATGTCGCATCTGGAACCAAACTCCAAGTGCTTATCTAATAATCGATCTGCCGCGGATGATTTTTCTAAACAGGTGGAACTTTATTATTTACTACGAAAATAATAAAGCGACCATAGATGATGCTGAGGGCAGTTTCATAGATTCTGATGGAGATAAAAAATCTTTGAATGAAGCTAGTGTTGAAATGACAATTTTTCAAACTGCATGGTGTATGAGTTTGTTGAAGTATGAGGGAAATTCGGGTAAAATGGACCTAAGGTCAACTATAAACGAGACCATGACCATACAATTCTCCAGACATTTGTACATAAGTACAGTGCAAGTGAGAGTAATATTGCTGGCGCCAATCTTTAAAACCACATGGTATATGAGTTTATTGAAATATAAGGGGAAATTGGGTAAAATAGATCACTTCCTGGCATCCGATCAAAGTAAAATTTGTTCCATTCAATTTTACAGCTTTTTTTTTACAAATTTGCAGTGCACTTGTGTTCTAATATATTGAGTTAATTGAGTAAATACCAAGTTACACTTTTGTGTTATAATTATAGTTTTCATCCAAAACGAGGGGAGAAACGGGCAAAATGGGACAGTTACTGAAATCAACCCTAAATGAGGCCAATCCTAATAAATTTCGAATGCTTATTTTTCTTAACGACCTATTTGGGTTATCATCCATACCATTTAAGAAATGGTTGGAGGATTTGTGATATCGTTCGTTTAAGGTAATTTTTTATCAGGGAACGCTATTCGATTCCCCACAAAAGTGATTAGCTCAATATGAAGAATCTTACGAAATTTCAATCAACTTTCAAAAATTTCAGACTCATATAAGTGGCGCCTGAGGATGTTTTCTAAAACCGAGGGTCAATAAAGAAATCTTTTAAGCATCTGAACAAATTTTCTACGCCTTTCGAATTCTGTGACAACCAACCACCTTGCTTAATCGCAACAATTTCCCTGACAAACATATTTCGAGGAAATGTTCGTCCATGTTTGTTCGTTAGCCATGCCCCAGTTCAATAGATAAGCGTTTATTTATTTAATGTATAACAAAGCTGATATACGTGTTTATGACTTCAACACGTTCGATTTTGCAACATTTAGCCATAAGTCGGCAATCGGTGGTCACGCATGCTGGAAATATGCGTGACATTCTATCGACTACGTGATCGCACCACCAGCGTTCATTGTTTGAACGGTATTATGGCTTATCAGTTCGCAAGGGAGTTAGAAAATATTCCGAACCAAATACACAATTTGATTTGTATCAACATAGCATGTATAGAAATTCAAACCACTAAGCGGTTCTTAGGATGCAGACTCCCAGCTGCCAGCATATGTATGTACAAGCTAATGTGGACACCATTCGAATAATTACAATTAATTCTAGCTTCGGAGGAGGCAAGTGCGTGGACGACGAGCAGCAGAATCTCGATCTATTACTTGACTTAAATACCCACGTCCTCAATTTATATTTCGAACGTCGTTGTTTGGGAAATAAACGATGGTAATCAATTATCTGTTCTAATATTCGCGTCCGATGCAATAGGAGAAAGGTTTCGTTTTCAGTGCTGAACCGACCGCCGGTGGGGGGTGGAATGTAATTTCAATTCAAAAGTACCCCATTTAATGACGTTTATGATAAATGAGATTCTGCGTGGGGTTTCCCATTGCATACAATCAACCAGCGGTTTGCCAGTTAATGGCCACTGGTACTGGAATTGTCAAGTGGAAATTGTCACTGTAGGGGAGTTGAAATTGCAATCTTTCATTCAATGGGGATGTTCAATAAACAGTTTTGAGTTGATTAAAATAATGATTTGATATTTGTTCGGTTTTTTATTGAACAGCGAGGGCTTAATCAATTTACCAGAATTTTTTTTCGAAGAATATGTCCTTCCCCATCCATGAACAATCATTCGAGGGGTTTGAAAAGGCATATACGACCAGTTGTATCCATCTTTATGGCGTATTCACACAAACGCAATGCTCACACCATCGATATGCACCTCATATGCGATATGCAACTCGCTTTAGACGCATATGCTGCCGGTCGGACCGCTATAGTGATATCGGAATAATAAATTTTGCACAAATTCATTACTTATTGGACGTGTGGAAAGTCCCTGTTCAGAATAAAATATGTTTATTAATGTTCCGGGTCACAACTAAGAGTGGGAACTTATACTAACCAGCTACCTCTGAACTAATGTACGCTTGAAACGACAACGATAACAATCTAATCCCTGTCAGTCGACCTTTTTCACCTTGTATGATAAATGAGCTTGGTGCTGATGGCAGAATATCCAGTGACACGGAGCCAATCGAAAAAATGAACCATCTCTTCTGGGTGCCATTAGAAATGAGGCGCATGGGCGCTGTATGGAAATGTAGATGTCTCGGGTTGCCTTTTTTCCTACATTAAACAAAACTGCCTCGGATAAAGAAACGTTCCCGATGGGGATGCCAGAGAGTTCGGAGCTAAATTTTAATGATGTCACGAAGATCAAATTATATATTCACCTCTCGGGTGCCCTCCATCACTTTTTATGTTTCATTTTCCGGCTGGGTGTTGTTTTCTCGACTCAACAACAACGGACGTGCTGGAGTCTAGGTGTGCTACTGCCAGAGCGATTTGACACCTTGTTACCCGTTCCGAACGAGGAGACAAACTCAGGATTCCGGAGTAGGAGGTTCGGATGGGACAAACAACGTGGTGGCACAGGTTTGGAATTTGGTGAATATTGTCTATGGATTCGGTTCATTCGGTGAGGTACGGATGTGTGTAGTAAAATCACGCCTTAATTCGCTCTGATCTGGTTAAGTTCGCTTCATGTATGAGGTTGTTCGTTTCCTACCGAGGACTTTCGATGATGCAGTTGCAAAATGGTTCATGATGTTTTGGATCAAGTATACATAATCGAAATCAATGATTCTCGATTTCAATTTGATTCAAATATAATGATAAAAACATCCACCAGTTCAATTGTCAAAAAGTGGGTTCCAGTACAACAAAATTTATTAGGTAGACTGGAAATCGCAGAATAAAAACGATTTTAACTCACATTGTTCTGAATTCTTCTTTAATTGAATATTCTGATCGATCCTGATCGTTTCTCTAAAATTTAAGCTCCTTCGAATATGAACATGATCGTGAGATTATTAATCCGTTTTTACGAGATCAGTGATTATACGGAGAACCAACAGAAAAGGGTTGGGACTGACATACATCCTCAATGTGTACAAAGTGTTAATTCAAGATAGATCAAGGCAACACAAAAGACTGCCAGCTGAAACATGGAGACGCTGGTTGGCGTAGCCTGGGCAATGTTGTCAATTTGACAATAGCGAAGTGAGGGAGTGCAACAGAAGATCGTGTACCTGTAAATCATATTGTATACCCATACTTGTAAATCATATCCTACTATTTTCCATTCTCATTTAGTTCATAATTTCAGCACGCTTTGGAATAATCTTTGCATTCTCAAAGATTCTCAGGCAGCTCAAGATCCAGGAGCAACATGACAAGCATCAGAGAATCAATTTGTTTTCAGCATTCCAGTATAACATTTACTTTAAAATTGCACCTCTGAACTTCAACTACTATGTTCATAAAAGACGGATATGCGCTTATAAGCAGTATAATTTTAGCTTTGATGATTGGAGTGATCTGCTCTGTTTTCAGTTCTTTCAGGGACTGTTGAAATGTTGATACGTACCTAATTTATGATTTCAGTGATCAACCAGTGGATGTCGGATATATTTTGTACAGACATATGTTGTGTTCTTTGACTATTATTGTGAATACAAATACTAATCTTACTGCAACGGCTGAAGTCTTTCGATGAGAGGTTGATCAACTAAGTTAGCTAAGTCAACTAAGTCAATTCTAGCTAAGTTCAACTATTTAGCTGTCATTCTCACATTATTATTATTAAATAGTTATTTAGGTAATTCATTCATAATAAAATTAAAATCAGTGTAGAGCCTTTGAGATCCACTTCAAATGACTAAAACGGCAAGGAAACGGAAGAGGTCCTCGAAATTCTAAATATAATTTTCTTTATATGACATATAATTTCAGATTGTCTTTGGGATTCCCACGTTTTTTTTAATAATATATTCGAGGCTATGCTACATTGTATAAGCTTTAAGGTCAATAATGGAAACGCAAGTCTTTCTATAATTACAACAGGACAACAATATACATACATGTGTAATCGTTATTATGGTTTCACATAATAAAATACCTTTCCCTATATTTTACATACTATTCTATATGAAATTGCATACTTAGTTTACATTTTCATCATTATCATTAACTTCATTTTTCATTACTCGGAATTTAATCATTTACTTATATATTATTTTATTATTCTTACCTGGGAGCGTATGGTACAGTATGTCTACGCATCCTTCCTGACATGTAGATTCACAGAATGCTTTGTGGTTCAAATCTATGCATTTGAATCCAACTCATTTTACAGAATCATCTTTTGCGGTTAATGCAACGCAGTAGGCCTGGTCACTTTGACGCTTGTATCATGTCCTTGATATGCTGCAATCATCAATACTGACAAAAAATAATTGAACGTCATCTAACCCAATTATTTCCAGGATGCTTTCTCTTACTGGCTGTGTTTGTATTAGATTAGATTAGATTAGATTAGATTACAAATCATAGGGATGTTTGATAGAAAAATTAGCTTGGGAGCATGGCTCGTTTTGGTAAATGATACGCTTAGTTCACGCGACGTCTAGTAAATTATTTATTCATTAGATCGATTTCTGATTGGGACTGGTTTGTACTAATAGTACAAATAGCCGCTTTAAACAGATTAAAACAGAGAAATTTTGTCATTGAGAAAACAAGGTAAATTGTTAATAGGGAAAACACTTTTAACTTGTAAGTGTACAATCTAATCTAATCTAGCGTAATACAAATGCAGCCAGTATGAGTAAACATCCTGGAAATAATTGGGTTCGATGACGACCAATTATTATTTTTTTGACATTATTGATGCTCGCAGCATATCAAGGACATGATACAAGCATCAAAGCGGCCAGGCCTACTGCGTTGCATTAATCGCAAAAGATGTTTATGTAAAATGAGTTGGATTCAAATTAATAGATTTGAACCATAACGCATTTTTTGAATCTGCAGGAGAAGAAGGATGCGTGGGCATACCAAACCATTCGCAATAAAATAATATTCAAATAAATCATGATAATCCGTGTTATGATAAAATGTAAAATCAACATGGGATGACATATAGAATAGTAAATAAAATGTAATATTATAATGTTAAATGATAATAATAATTACACATGTCTGCTGATTGTTTTTTTGCTGCAATGGTAGAAGTATTTGCGTATCTTTTATGAACCTTAAAGTTTAGACAATGTATCATAGCCACGAGAAAAAATATTAAAATTATTTTACAAGACTTGGAAACTCTATGGATGGCCTGAACTGATAAATAAAGAATAGTATATCTAAAATGTCGATGTACTGTTCCTTTTTCTTGCACCGCTATAGTCAATTGTAGTGGATTTCATAGGTTCAATTGATGAAATCCATTGGTTGGTCGCTGATCTAATCTAATCTTATCCAATACAAACGCAGCCAGTACGAGAAAGCATCTTGGAAATAACTAGGTTAGATGACGTCGAATTATTTTTTCTTCCAATATTGATGCTTGCAGCACGTCAATGACATAATACAAGCATCAAAGCGGCTAGGCCCACTGTGTTACATCAACCGCAAAGAAGAATCAAACGAGCTGGATTCAAACAAATAGACCGGAACCACAACGCATTCTGAGAATCTACAGGGCAGGAAGGATGCGCGGACACATTGTATCACACGCTCCGAGCCATTTCAAGTCGAATATAGTAAGAACTTTACATATTTATATGACACCCCAGTTACCTGAAATTGAACAATTTTTACAGAGCACGTTTAATGAGAATTGAAAATATGGAACATAATTTCAAGGTACACATTTCTTAGGCGGGCGATGCTTAATTCCATAGCGTTCATTTGATTGATATTTTTACGTTATTTATCACAAAAAAAAATTACAGATATCATAATAATATAATATTATATATTGAGATTAGCAATGCTAGAACATACTATACAATAGAAATCAAATGGAGTATTAGTTCACTACTAGCTCCATATGAACAAATGATGCTCGCTGTTGTCAATTTCTGCTGGATTCTGATTAGAACGTATCGGGCCCGGGTCGAGGCGTTTTTGTGTGTTGGGTGAAAAAGTCACCTAGTCTAGCTGACTATTTAGTTCCAACTCAAAAAAGGCACATCCTGGACATAGCACGGTGCAAATAGAACACTTTTTTATGCTTGTAGAACCACCTGGAAACATGAGACTCCTGCCAGGTGTGTCTCTTACATACCCGGATAAGAAACCCGGGCGTGAAGAGTCTTCCGTATAAGAGACACTCCTCATCACCAATGTCACCAAAGAAGTGTAAGCAAAAAGGAAACAAATTTGTGAGAAAAGGGAAACGGAAATATTCACCCAATTTTTTAAATAAAGCAATACGATTGAGCGAAAAGCTATGCTGCAGGGTCATCAAAGCTTTTTGCAAAAATGATTATATCTCGAGTACTATTTCAAACAGACGTATCTGATTTTTTGTAAACAAAGAGTTCCCCTCTTAAAAAAAATCACACATTCACACAAAATTAACACAAGGGCCACCAACACAAGGAATAACATCACCCTAACATGATGGTGATGCTACTTTCTGTGAGGGTGCTGAGAGTTTTGAGAAATTTACGTTTGAATCTTACTCCCCCTCATTGTTTAAAAAAACAGATACGTCTGTTTGAAAAAGTACTCGAAATATTTTGATATATTCCGCGGAGCGAGAATAAAAAACAATACGTCTCTATGGCGACGATGGAAAAATTTACATGGAGCAATGGGCAAGAAAATTGAAATATAATATAAAACATTTAATGGACGTTTATTTATCTTGATGACGCTGCCTCATCCCGATTCGAAATTGTACAGAAATCTGACCATACAAAGTCCACCAGCACCACCATTTTGACTTCCATGCCAGCAACGATACTACTCCAGTTTTGCTGAAAATATGCTCCTGGTCATATCGGTACCACATTTCGATGCGGAAACACTGGCACAATTCATCATTTCTATACGTTATTGAAACACAAACTACACTTTACTTACATACCCCAACACGAAACAACGCGTAATCGAACATTTTATGAAATTATTACACCCTGGAATTTTTTAAATGCTAGATGAGCTAGACTTCCCGAACAGCAATCGCAAATTCACACCGATCTATAACGAACAGAAAAAAAAACGTGACCGCTCACGTAAAACACAACCGTCCGCGGGCACTTTCAGCTTGTAAGACTTCATTCTACAAACTATTTTACCACTGGAACTAATATCTGCATCATGCAAGTTGAACGTTCTTATGAGCAAGAGCAACGAAATGTTAATGACATCAGTACATAATATTTGTATTTGAGTATTTTTTTTAATGTATCTTACCTTCACGGGTCCACCTTATATGCTTTCGAGCTTATGTTAATCGGATTTTAGCTGCTACAAAGCTATTTAATCCACCAAATTTGTAAACCAAGGAGGTTAATAATATAGAAAAGCATAAGAAAACAAAGTAAATAATATTTCATGGCATGCAGGTGATAAGTCTTCATGCCTTCTGGCTACTTTATGCTTTTATTTATACTCGAGCTCAACTATGGTTTTTGCAAGAAACTAATTGCAATGTTTTGTGATATAGTGAGTGGAATACCATAATCAGAGACAACGCAATGCCAATCTTCCAGATTAGGCAGATCGACAGCCAACCGGAAGGTAACCACCAGAGGCCATGTAGCATGCCATGCGCGCCTCTTAGCGACGTTTGGAAGCCTTTTAGCAACTTGAACCTGATCCGCTCCGACCATGGAGCCATTTTGTCACACAAAAGGAGTTAGAAAGAGAGTGTTAGGGGGGTTTGTGAGGAATCAAGGCGAATTATATTGAAATCAATATCGTAAGATTGATTTTTGGGTGAGAGCCATGTTTCACAAAGAGTGAATGCATCACAACCGGTAATGAAAGCTAAAAAAGCTTGGGAGATTTCAAAGGAGCTAGGAAATATTCTAATTTAGGAACAAGACTTCGACAATTCCACTGCAGAACAGTGATTAAATCCCCGACCTCATTTAGATAATTATCCATCGAAGAAAATTATTGCTGCAAGAAGGGGCTACTTTATTGTCAATTGCTTCAAAAAAGTCTTCACTGTGCGAAGTATTGCCAGAACTTGAAGATACCTTCGACAATGTCATCAAATGAATACAACCCAGTCGAAGAAGGGGCTTTTGTTCTTAAAATCGGGGCATCAGAGGTTTGTGATGATCCCGGAAGAGATGGAAAGTCTTGTGCGTAGTTAGTACTACGAAAATCACGAGGAATTGGAATTTCCTTTTTCCCACCTTTCCTTGAAATGGACAGGCTGATTTGGGGCTCCTGCTCAGCAACTTTCCGTAGGCGGACGTGTCTTCGCTTCCGTGAAGCACCTTCCGGAAAACTGACTGATGTTCTCTCTTCAGTCAAATCAAAGTCAGGCTCGCATCTGACAGAGGATCAAAGTTATTGGTATTAGCATTGGGTGATGGGGAGGCTTTTTTCACCATTTATGAGAAAATTTGCCTGGGTTTTAGCGAGCGTTCTAATTTTTCCCCGCGTTGTTTGAGGAGATCTAAAAGCACGTTTTTGTGTGCTATCTGGGTAGGAGCCATCGGCATGTTTCTCCCCGCAATTAGACCAGCGTGCCTTATTTCCACAATGGGAGGTCGTATGTCCCACCTGCTTGCATTTTTGGCAGATCATGACCCGAGGTACGAACAACCACACAGGCAGTCGAGGTTTTCCCAACTCGACACATTGAGGAAGGGCTGCATCAGAGAAGGCCACACGAAACGAGTCTGAAGGGGTAAACTTCTTTTCACCCTTAGTGATTGATACTGTGCCTAGTCTTTGCACATACAATATCTTCACTGGAGAAAGCAGAGGGTTCTTCAATCGGCCATCCGCCTGCTTCATCAAGATCTCAGGGGTTAAACTCGCTTCGGTGACCAAACCTTCCATTGTAATACCCCGAGTTGGGATATACACTATATACTCGAGTGTACAGCACTGAGGAACAGCAATCTTGTTAGCCTGTTTCAGGGCGGACACAACCACGCAAAATTTATTGAATCTCACTCGTCCTGACTTTCTCGGTACCGAGTTTCCAATGATAGCCCTTATTTTAGAGCTGCGTTGGTTGCCAAGAGTAGCGTTCGCACTTTTATGGAAAGGATTTTGACATGCTTGCTACGTATTGAAACGATCCTACACTAATACCAGGAGTTTTCGGGATGGCCAGGGCTTAAAACCATCATAACGTTCCACAGTTTACCAGGGCCTACGATATGTAGCTTAATTCTCAATTGTTTCCACTTCCCTCAGACATGCTATTATTAAGAGCCGTCATGGACAGGAGAGTATTTTTATTATATATTAGGATTTTTTGTTTTTCCTCAAAGTTAAATATTAACAAGTATTTCCAAGTAAATTTTTCGTAGTCGTACTTATTCAGTAATTACCAATAATCAGCAATTCATTTTTGGCTCTTGCTCTGTTAACAAAAGGACTGATTTAGCATAGCTGGTAGCTGATGTTGGTAAACCTCGTTAATGTTATATAAGTTTGAAAATATTGTTTATAATGGCAATTCCTTATCATTTTCACTCAATGAACAAAATAAAAATTATCAACCAATCAGCACTCACCAGACGAAATGAGGCTCACTTAGCCTCGTAGTGCACCTGTATCTCTATCAGGTTTCACAGATATCAGGTTAGCTACATGTCTCTGATGCTACCATCCAGGTTGGAAGCAATAAAGACCAAGTCTCATTTCCGTTCCACGCAGAAGCAGCAGCCTGGAGAATCATTTCTCACATTTTATATCAGATTTCTATCTCCTCAAAGGCCGTGCGCGTTGTCGTCATCATTGTCGGATCCATTTTTAGCGTTGCTCGTTTGAGGTGGTGTTAAAATTTTTGCTACATCAGTAATCTAAAACCCATTCCGTAAGCCGAGGATCGACTTCTGCTGCCTGCTGTAATGCCATCTCCATGGCATCTATCACACATTCTGAGCACTCTGACGAGATTCCGCACCGAAACGAGCCGTCGTTTTTCAAGCACTGGCTTATTATAATTGAGTTGCTATACATTCGTTGACATGGTTATTATGTTGCACGTGGAACGTGATACGGCTCGAAATAAATATAATGTTGAGGAAGTCTGGTTCCCAGCAGCGCCTCCGGATTTTACACCAACAACCATTCATTTGGGACACATCCGCGAGAAAGTGGTGGGCTTGAATGTATCACATTTACATTCGAAGCTTTCCGTTCCATTTTATTTTGAATGTTTATATTCACACAACCAAGCATCAGAGGTATAAAAAAGACGAAAGCCAATTATGGAAATCCCCAGAATTATCTGTTTAGATTTATGTCCTAGTTGTGCCGTATTGAGTAAAAAAGCATGTGCCGTTCATGTAAGAAAACCAGGGTTTCTGGTTCCAGTACCAACAACTTTTTTTTTAAATTCATGTTCAATATCAGTTTTACAAATCTCCACCTGAATAGTTAGGCTTCTTTATCCCCCTTTTAAAAACAAAAAAATGCAACGGCCTCATTAACGTTTCAATTCTGAAACACATGTCCAATGGAATTAAGTTTGCTTAAGCTCATTTGAACAAGAGCAATTGCTCGCGGACAGGAAGCAATTACTATGTAATCGAGCAGGATTGGCTAAGTGAGAAGAACGCAACAACTCCAACAAGCTTCTTGGCTCCGTCGTCGAAAACGTCAGCGAACGTAATTGTTCGTAACCGCCATTGAGGTTGACAAAAGCGAGATTGCTTAATTATAACGTCGCTTAAGTTAGCTGCTACAAATTACCAGCTACCATGCAACTCCACCTGAACACAACGTACATAATAACATCGGTACCTAGGCCTTGGAAAAGACACCTCCGGACAAAGTTGTTTCTTTTCATGCAACAATGCACCTGAGAAAAACTACCCTCTTCCTACTTGGCATTCTTATTATTTATTTCGCTCAATGGTTGCGCTTTTCCAACCCCCTCCCAGCAGCGAACAACAGGCGGAAAAGTTCACTGAAATAGTTCCTTCTTGTTCACAGTCCGCTCAACAAATGACTTCTTATTATCGTGGCGTGAGTTTCCGCCATATGAGTGCGGCGGGCATTTCCGTTTCGATTTCTTACCGCTGCTTGCTTACTAGCAGCCGGTGGTAAACAGCAGCATCTAAAGTTGCAGAAACAATATCACTGCCATATTTCATACTAATTTATTATTAAAACTCATATGTTGACTTCGAGCACTGGCCGGTGGCATGGTGGTGGCGGTACCATCGAAAGCCACATCGTGACATTTACATCCCGACACGGAACATTGTTTACGCCTCGGCCGGCAAAACCCTTCTCAGTTGGAAATGCTATGTGGGTTTCTCAATATTTTTACCGTTTGCATGTTCTGGCCACATATTTCACACAGGAAGACACCCGAACAGAAGAAATGAGAAAACTTACCCATTACACAATGCCATCACACTGTGTCTTGCATTTGGTGCTCCAGTGCCATTTTATGGTGGCTAGAGAGGAATGTACGTAATAATTTTCCTTCCGTTCCGTGGATCATTAACGCTGGCGACGGAGCAAACCGTGACGAAAGTTGCAATCAGGAAAATGTGTGCTGCGAATAATGTCTGAGATTAGTTCTTTCCGTTGATTGTTGGATTGGAGGGAAAGTTTTGTAGTTTAGTTCGGCTGATGCCGGAATTAAATCAGGAAATTTTTAGAGGAATTATCATTTGACACATTTTTTCTTTACAAATCATGAGATGATGTTCGAGTATGACCTTATTCAGCAACGGTATTGAATGTTACTTACTAAGGGACAGTTTTCACATACTTTGACCGTTTCAAGCCGTACTTAGTTTGTTATTGGAAATTTAATCGCTCCGACTGTTTTCAAATTGTATAAATCAACCTCAATGCAGGATTAATCGTCTGTGCTAATTTATTTGAATTTTGATCGAGAATAAATGAATAAAAAAACATTATGTTATTATTTTTTTTTTTTAATTCAGAAAATGTACAAAAATAAATAGTTACCTTTATAAGTTAAAAAACAAATAAATTAATAATAAGTTGAGGAAATTGTCGATAATCATTGGTGTTGTGGATTTCCATGAAAATTGGAAATCCATAACACCAATGATTAGATAAATAAATAAATGTATGAAAATTTTGCTTACATAAATTTATAAACAAACTTGAGAAATTTATGAAGTTATGAGCAAATAAATCTAGGGTTTTTTTTTCATTAGGGCGAATCTACAATTGAGAGACTCTCTCCGGGCTCGCTCTCTTTCATTCATAAATCAATCACCTTTACGTTTTTCATTCTACGATTTGTAGAGTATGCTAGCCAGCACTGTTGTGGTTCGATCTGTACTAAAGAATGCTTCGAAAGTTTTATAATGGCGCTGTAATGAATGAAAGAGAGCGAGCCCGGAGAGAATCTCTCAATTGTAGATTCGTCCTAATGAAAAAAAAACCCTAGAAATGATTAATTACCAAATAAAATGGTAAACAAACAAATGAATACATAAATAGGTATATCAATAGATAAACAAATAAGAAATTACAAAAAAATTAGAATAAAAACTAGAGATATATAAATTATTGAATGTTTAAATTTATTAATGGATAAACATATATTTACTATTAATTAGTAAGTATATATTTAAATATCCAAAAAAATTAAGTAATGAATAAACAAATTCATTCATCAAATTATACAAAAAATTAAAACAAGTATGGGTAAATATATGAATGATGAAAAATTTGAACATATGAAGATGAATAAATGAACACAGAACTTAGTAATGAAATCAACAAACAAATAATATTAGTAAATAAATTAGATAATCAATAAATAGACGCATAAAATTTTTTTTCAAAATAATAGAATAATTTTTATAGTTAAGAAATACAAAATCAATGTATACATTCATGAAAAAAAGAGTCATTGAATAAATTTATTAAGGAATTTATACATGAAATGAAAAATCATTGAAGAATTATCAAATCGAAAAGTTAATTAATAGAATGCATGTGTTTCAACAGATAAATAAATGAAATAAATTTGCTTATAAATTAACTTGTTAATATTTAACAATACATTTTTATAATACCAGTATCATTATGAAAAAAATAAAAACTTTCATATTTTTAAATGATAATTAAGAAAATCTGAAAATTTCAATTAATTTGAACAAAGCCACATTCATGAATTAACATATAAGCAAATAAGATCAGAAATTAAATGATAAATATATGATAAAAAAATTCCAAGATATACAAAGGATTCAGATCAATTAATGGAAAATTTCTAGTCTAATAAATCAAAACAATACATGTATCTGCAACATCACAATTAACACCAAAAACATCTTTTTGATCAGTTATCTTCAAATTTGGCTATACAAGTCTATCAAGAATGAAATGAAAAACATCTTTTGTCGTATACAAGCTAAGAGGATGTTGTCGCAAAACATTTGCCTTTCATAAGTCACTCATGTAGTTTTTTAGAACATATTACCTAATTTTCGACTCAAATATGACCAAAACATCGCAATTTTATAACATCTTTTAGGTAGCATAAGAAGTTTTAAAAGTGCACTGCATAACATGGTTTTGACATGACGATGCCATATCTAGGTAGTTTATAGTATCACAATATCCAAAAGGTTATAATCAAGTTATTAAAAAGCGAAACTAAATGCAGAAACACAACAATTCAATCCAACAAGTGCCAAACTAGCAAATTTAAACACAAATCGAATTTGACAGTAATGTTTGTTATGAATATGATGAATTTGCTTATGGATTCTCATTACTTTTAATAAATTTTTCATATCGATTGAAAAGCAGACCTAGGAGAATTTAAAATTAACACTTCATATGATCACTTTAACAAAAATGAAATTAAAATATTGAAGCACTTTTTCAAATTTATCACTAGTAAACGCGAGCAAATTCCGTTAAATTCCACTAGAGGAAGTTTCTCTTTTGACAGAACGGCCTATTTCGTCTGCGACTTACAGACTTCTTCAGTGTCGAGCACTTAGATGAGTCACTTGAATATAAACAACCGCAAACTCATGCATTTCCATTTAAAATTTTGCCAATAAACAACCTTTTTACTACGTTATTGATACAACAGGCCATAATTGAGAACATACAAAAAAATATGTGCCCAAAATTGGGTCTACGATTTTTTGTAAAATTACTGTTATTTTAGCTTTGCGAACAATTATTTTGTAACGTGTAACTATTTTCTGTACATCCAAACTGCATTACTCGCTTTATCGATTCAATTAAGCCAAATTTAGATCACTTGAAGATCGTGTAGATCACCTGTTCTGCTTAACCGGTGAAATCATGATGCCCCAGAAGTTCAAGAAATCGAAAATTACGCGGAAGTGAACTACTATAAGTTGATTAATATTGTCTCAATTGCTTCGGATTACATCGTCCATCCTAATAGCAACATGATTTTGTTGATAATCGCTTAATTAATGACATATTCGGTGCATAGGCCGAATGAAGGTGATAGGCTAACATTAGATCCCGTTACCCTATAAGAGAATTTTCTGTTGATTTTATTTAATCTTTAGAATGGCGCACAAATTATGCAAGAGTAAAAACAAAAATTGTACCATAAAAGCTGCCTCGCATATTATATTTACAATGTGTTGTTATGAGGAGAATATTCACAACTCATAGTAAAACAAATGACAATCGTTTTTGGCCAAATCGATTGTGTAATAAATATAATAAATCTAAAGATTGTTAATGCAGGAGTAGATTAATAATGAACAAATAAACAAGTATATTTAAATATATCAACCAACTTAATAAAGATTAAATGGATCGATGAAAATAAATTAGTTGATTAACAAATGAATTTATTATTATATAGATTATTTTAAAAATAAATTAAAAAATATATTAACAAATTCGGAAATAAATTTAAGAAGAAATGAATAAAAATATCAAGAAATAATTTGATGAGATGTACATATTAATATATGAATGTTAAGGATGTAGTTTTAAATTTAAAGAAATATTAGACCATAATATGGAAATCATTGTTTATACACATTTCATTGACCTAAGTTAAATATAATACATATATAAATAAGAAAATGTACTATCTATGTAATCAATAAATCAATTAACTTATTAATATGGAAATATTTGAACGAATAAATAAATAAGTATAGCTATTAATTTCCAAAGTCTCAAAAAATAGTATTCTAATATATTTTGCCTAAATATATTGTTGAAATTTATAAGTTGATAAACAAAAAGCAGAAAGTAACAAACATATATAAAAACTTTGAATTGAAATTAAATTTTTTTTTAATTAATTGGTAAAAAAGAAATATACAACCAAATGAATTAATCAATGTTTGAGTCATAACCAAATAAATAAATTGCTGGCTAAATGCCCTGCCGCTAAGGGTATTCCAACGAGCCATCCGTAATGCAGGTAACCCAACTAAACCTGAACCATTGTGAGGCAGCCCAGCATCTTCTGTGTCAGCTAGTTAGCGAGTCGGCATCGGATATCGCCATAATTTCCGACCCATACCGCATCTCATCCGGCAACGGGAACTGGTTCGCGGACAGGTCTAATATGGCGGCATTATGCACGACGGGCAAGTACCCGGTTCAGGAGGTTGTGTCTACCACAAACGAAGGCTTCGTGGTTGTAAAAGTGAATGGAGTGTTCTTCAGCAGCTGCTACGCACCGCCAAGGTGGTCGATCGAACAGTTTTCCAATATGCTCGATCGGATGACTGGCCTGAACCCGTTGGTTATAGCGGGGGAGTTCAACGCTTAGGCGCTCGAGTGGGGGAGCCGCCTTACCCTAGGGGCCAGATTCTTCTGGAGGCCTCAATTCCAATTTTCACCGCAAGGGCGGCGCTGCGATACTAACTTTGATGTCTTCGGTTTGATGTCTTCGGCAAAATTGTAGAGCATAAAATAATAAGAAAGTTTGCCGAAGACATCAAAGTTCTATGTCTACAAATAACAAAGTTACGATTAGTTTTGTAAAATTTAACTGAAATTTGCGTTTTTTCTACTAATTTTCATATTTTCGTCAAATATATTATTTTTGATACCGTTTATGTGTTGAACCTTATCATTCGCGTATGTTTTGGAAGAGTTCGTATAGTTTTGGGACATAACAAGCGAAATATTAGCCAAAACTTTGAAAAATATCATGAATTTCAAAATTAATTTTCTCAAAAAATTGCAAGTTGTTGCAAACAATTACTCATGTTTCAGAAAGTACCATATGTGACCTTTCAATTCTGAAATTATGCCCGATACATATTTTGATATATTTGAGATATCTGGATTAATTATAATTAATATTTTTGATCTAGCAACTATTTTTTATTTTATATTTACTATTATTTCAACAGGTTTTGTACGGATTCTGGAAATTGATTTTTATCGGTTTGAGGAAACTGTTTTGTGAGTGTCATCACGGGGTCAGAGGTTAGCAAAAAAAAGTTTTCTAAATACATCTTCGATGTTCGCCAGGCGACTGAATTGTCGAGAATGGTGCTCCCGAAATTTTCTGATCGATTTGTTCCGACGCTCTTGTGCTTCTTCCGAAAATAGTCCAATAGGAATTTCGCAATGACTTATTATTTCAGATCCATGTACCAAGATCCTGTGAACTGAAGGCGAAAGGGGATAATAATCATAATAATGGACATATAACTTTCTAGTTTCTTCTGCATAGGTTTCGAATGATTTGACGTCGATTTCTAATTTCGATGATAGCGCGCAAAGAAGTGTAGTGACTCGACGAACGATGTCCACCTCAAGTCCTGTAATTCTTGCCGTTGTTTCTGGATCGTGAAAGAATCTTCTAGCAGTGTTGCCATCATTTGTGTTACCTGATGAAAAAATAAAGATAAAGGGATCTACTTCCCGATAAAGAAGAAAAATGCAGTTACCTCCGGATGGCAAAGGTTCACTTATTCTCAGCCCAATCTTCTTAAATTCTTCTCTAATTGCACGTTGCCGTTCAAGAAAGGTTTCGTTTCCTTTATTTATACGCCATTTTTTGAGTGGGATTCTGTACGAAACATTAAGCAGAAGCCTCATACTTTTTATGTAAGCATGCAAAACAGGAATGGTTTCAATTTTATAGCGATCGTCACATATTTGGGCTTCGATGGGATTACTGAGTTTTTTGCCTGATGCTCCGCAAAGATTGCACGCCTGGGAACTTGTTCCTGTGAAGCTGTTAATAACTTTGCCATCGACCATACTCAAAAATTAACTCAGAAGAAACATCTACAGAAATCCTATTTATCGTCAATGTGGTTGCTTTCAAATTTTGTATTTGTAACATCATACTCTCCACTTCTCGTTTGATAAGATCAGCAGTTTCTTTTTGAAAAACCATTTTGATGGGGCGGCACAAATTGATGGATGATGGACTGTTGTTGCTCCAAACTTCTTGTCGTTTGCCGGAGACTGCGTTGAAATATATTCGCAAAGGAACCAGGCAAATCAAAAAATATGCGAGTCATTACATGATATAACATCATCGCCAACTTCTTCAAAAAATGTCATTTTATACCGTGAGTGGTTGCTTGAACCATCCAATCCCCATTTTAAAATAACACATAAATTTCCCTGTTCATGAATGTACGGTTCAATATATTTATTCAGTGTCATGAAGAGACGCTCTACCGTATTGTCAACAAGATTTTGAAGAGGAACTTCTGCGCATGATGGCCGAATGGAAATATCTGAAATACATGCAAACTTTTAAAACTTTATTGTAAAGGTTATTATCATTTGCGTGCCCAATATAGTTTGCAAATAAACTTTGATACAGCTCACATTCCGCCATGAAACAGCTTCCAATCAATTGGGAATTGTTCCAATTTTTAAATTTTTTTGGTTTTATTAAAAATAATTTTGAAACTTTTGAGGAAATTTTTTTTTTCAATTGGAGAGTTTAAGTAATTTTGAAATAATTTAGAATTATTAAAAAAGCGACTCAAAACCACCACAAAATCCAAAACTTGAAAGAATTATCGATCTATTGGAAGCTGTTTAGACAAGAACATAATTAAATGAATTTGTGCTTACCACGTGGATAACAAGTACTTTTATTATCGCGGATGTCATTGTATGCTGGATAAATGTCATATCCTTTTTTTTAGCGTCATGTTCCTTATGTTTTGGTACTGTTGTTTTGTTAGATCGTTTTCACATAAAAACCTCAATGCATCGTCGACTGTAAAACGTTTCATCTCTGTTTCAGCAGATAGAGCAAGTTTTTTGAAACGGGAAGCTTTCTCAGGAAATGCAAATAGGTGCTCGACAACCCAAGCAACGGAACGATATCCATCAGTCCTTAATGCCGTTACCGTGGCTGAAACCAATTCAGCTGTGGTGTGTTTTTCTCGCAAATCTTTGGTTTTACGGAGCCTGGTCCTAGGGGTTTCTGCACCAAAAGATATTTTCTTCCTTCCACCATCATTTTTCTTCGGAATATTATTCAAAATTTTAAAGTTTGAATCCAGCCATTTTGAATGTTTCAGGAAAAACAAACTCTTTATGCGGTGGCACTTTGCGTATCGTGATTCAATATTTGATAGTAGCAAACGTAGTGAGTTTTGAACGGAATCAGAAAACATTTTATTATCAGGACATGTTATTTTCTTCTTCACATACGATGCCACATCACCAAGTGGAAGATTCTGTAGGAATAATTCTACTATTTCTCGTACGCGAATACTGCACGCTAATAATAAAATTACTTGAATGAATTCCTACTGGATTAATTAAAGTAACCTACCTTGAGCCATAGTGATCTGTAGAAGGCACCAACCACAGACTAGAAGTAATCTGCCGAAAGAACCGAAAGGGTAAACCAGCGCTTCCAAACGGTTGATAACTACACAATTATTATGACATTTGACGTTTGGGATTTGAAGTTTTGAGGCGTATTGAAATGTAATGGGGAAAGTCGTGGTTGCTTTGATATTTCATCAACATCCGTGCACTCATGGACATAGAAAAAATTACTGTGAGGCACGTTTTCAATATTCTCGTGGAAATGAGTGAGGCAACACCAAAACACGGCTAACAGTAATATCAAAAAGGCAATAGAATTATGGCAGCGTGCACAGGCTCATGCTTCAACATTTGCTTCGATGATGACCCCTTGGTTTTGACAGTGAAGTAAACAAGTATGTGTGTCAGCGATCAATCGTATTCGTCGACACACGAATGCAAGTGCAGAGGAATACTTATTTTCAATTGACTTTTATAGCACACTATCTTTTACAGATTAAAAATAAAGATATTCGGCTACACCCATAGCGACCACTTGGCGGTACGTTATTGTATCGTCCACAATACAAGGCAGTGCGCGGAAAGAGGATCATCCACTCCATTCGCCCGCAGATGGAGGACGTCCTACTTTGATGTAGAGACTTTTAAATAGGCGCTTGAGAGGGAACGAAACTTACGAATAGCGACGGAAGGGTGGACGGCTCAGCCGAACACCCGTGACCACGTGGGCACTGACAACGGCACAACAGGGGTCGGCGACGAGGTGACGGTGACGAATGATGAACTCATTGCGATAGCAAAGTCGCTAAAGGTGAACAAAGCGCCGGGACCCGATGGTATTCCGAACCTGGCCATCAAGACGGCTATCTTGCTGGATCCCGAAATGTTCAGGGTGGTGATGCAAAAGTGTCTGGACGAGGGCATCTTCCCGGACGCCTGGAACATTCAGACCCTTGTATTGCTACCAAAGACAGTGAAGCCACCAGGAGCTTCAACGCCTTCAGGTTCCTGGGTACCTGTATAAGATTCTCGGAAGCTACTTCCAGAATCGCGTACTGGTATATAATACAGAGGCAGGCCAGAAACGTGTGTAGATCACCGCAGGCGTCCCGCAAGGTTCGATCGTGGGTCCGGTGTTATGGAACACGATGTACGACGAGGTACTGCGGCTTGAGTTCCCGAGCGGGGTAAAGATAGTCGGGTTCGCAGACGACATCACTCTAGAGATATGTGGCGAATCCATCGAGGAGGTCGAGTTAACGACCTCACACTCCATTGGCATTGTGGAGAGATTTATGAGCTCCAGGCAATTGGAGCTAGCCCACCATAAGACCAAGTTCGAGGTGGTGAATAATCGGAAATCGGAGCAACATGCGACAATTAGTGCAGGTTACTGCACAATAGAATCGAAGAGGTTCTTGAGGTATCTTGGGGTTATGATCGACGATAAGCTGTCCTTTGTCAGTCACGTCGATTACGCTTGCAAGAAAGCCTCTATGGCTATATCGGCATTACCCCGCATGATGTCGAATAGCTCGACGGTGCAAGGGAGTAAGCGTAAACTCCTGGCCAGTATCGCCCTGTCCATATTACGGCGGGCCGGCATGGATCACCGCCTTGAGTACCAAGAGCTACGCAAGTAAGCTAGAGAGTACACACAGGCTTATGTGCCTAAGAGTGGTGAGTGCATACCGAACGGTATCAGGCGACGCGGTCTGCGTCCTAGCGGGGATGATGCCAATAGGCATTGTCATAAAAGAGGACGTAGAGTGCTTCGAGCAACGTGGAACAAGAGGTATTCGGAAGACCACTAGAGCCGCATCCATAGTTAAGTGGCAAAGGGAATGGAACAACTCCGCCAAAGGTCGGTGGACCCACCGACTAATTCCGGAATTAACCGTGTGGGTCGGCTTAATGCAGATATTGTCTGGCCACGGTTTTTTTTAGACAATACCTGCACTAATATGGTGTCCACAGTCCTCCGCATGCAGCGAGTGCGCGGGAGTCGAGGAACTGCGGAACATGTTTTCTTCGCATGTCCTCGCTTTGACGGCGCGAGATCCGGCATGATTGCCTTAAGCGGTCACGACACGACTCCGGATAACTTGGTCCAGAGGATGTGTCAGGACCGGGATGTCTGGGACGCGGTATGCGTAACAGCCTCCCAAATTGTCCTCGATCTCCAATAAAAATGGCGAAACGACCAAAGGCAGGTCGCAGGGACCACCGAACTGCTAAAGCCCTAACACACACGCTCACACACTCACACACACTCACACACACACACACACACACACACACACACACACACACACACACACACACACACACACACACACACACACACACACACACACACACACACACACACACACACACACACACACACACACACACACACACACACACACACACACACACACACACACACACACACACACACACACACAGTGAGTCGAATGGTATATGACACTCGGCCTCGGATAAAAAGTCGAGTTTTCAAGCGATCTTAGTACCCTTCTTTTGGTGTATGAAGGGTGAAAAAAGGTAAATAAATGAACAAATGAAATATTCAAATACAATTATCATTATTAAGAAGTGAATTAATAATTACATTAATTAATATATAAATATGTTAATTGATAATCGCATGTATGAATTAATGAAAAAACTAATGAATAAATTACTACAATATATGAACAAATTAAAAGTTAAGACTTGCAAATGAATAAAAATTAAATAAATTATTAAAATAATAGAAATTTATTTCACATTCATAAAAAAATGATTCCGGAACTTTCATTCTTTTAACTTAGTTCGTTTATTTAAAAGCTCAGACGTGTGTGAAACTTTGTGGAGCCAATATTCAATTTTGTTATCTACAACGATTTGCTTTATGGTGTTACTAAGTGGGGCACCAGTTACTCGTGGCTGCCTCGAGGTTAGTGGGTCACATTATAGCTCGGAAGGGACCTGGCAGGTAACTTATTCAAGTTTAGCTGGGACACAATGGCTTTCGAAGCCTTATTATTCTATATAAAAGAAAAATTATCAAATAATCGTTACTTAATACTAGTCAACAAATGTATTTAAATTAAATCAAATAAATCAAATCATACAAATGAACAATTTGATCTTTTTTGATATGAATTTATAAATGAGAAGATAGTAAATAAATACCGATATGCCAGTTAAAATTTTAAAAGATTTATAATTATTAAATAAATCAATAACTAGTTATATATAGTAAAAAAAATCAATGCATATTAAATGAATAAATAAATAATAAAATAAATAAAAAAAATCATACCATTTCATTAATTGTTTTTGTACACCAGCGAATCAAATATCCAAAGAAATCTTCAATCGGGCAACACTGGGTCAAATTGGTTGGATTGCGGTTTTTTGGTACATACGGGAAAATTTGGATTTCCATGAAGGCTTGTGCTTTGATCGCATAATGCGACGACACTTTATCCGGCCAAAACACGTAATTGCTATCTGCATGATATGTTTGAAGAATTGGAATCAATATTCTCTTCTTACATTGATTTTGGTACACTTTTTGATTAAATAATAGCCAAAGCACTGGGCTTGAACCATGGTTTGGAAATTCCTCTCTCAGATATGGCAAAATAAAGCATCATCTTCTGCTCAAACTAATGCTTAAACTTACATATGTATCATGTTCGGAGATGCAGTGGAAATGTTATCAGAATAATATCGATCGTTTCCTGGGATGTGGGTTTTTTGAGAGAAGGACCAAGTAGCTTTCATCGTCCAAACGAAACATTTTCCGGCATTTTACGATTGATATTTGCTGCTCTGTGTATTCTTGTGCTCTTGATTTCTTGTGGCAGACTATTCCTATCTTCTTCAACGTCTTGCAGATGTAAGGTTGCGTAGTCTTAAACTTTTTTGCTGCAACAGATTGACTAATCGAATCCTTGTTGTAAAAAGTACTACAGAGCAAGCTAAGCCCTATCTTGTCCATTATTTTAGCCGGCCTCTCACTACCACTTCTACGAGCTGTTCCTGAGGATGCCAGGATACTATAGATGGTTGAAACTGGAACATTCTCTGTTTTAAAATGGTTCACAGTGAACTTGTAATAATTGTATTAATGCAAGATTGTAAACATAGTCTCTCACAGCAATTGTTGAACTAATCAACAATTATCTACGGATTTGAGGACCTTCCTTATTAACGATGGAAGTCCGATGCATCTTTTCTTTTCTCTAAGTAATAAATAATATTATAATGCCTATCAGCTGCAAGAATTTTATGTTAATTAATGCATGAAATGCATTAAGTAGCTTCTTAGCAAAACCAGGTGCAGGTGTTTGAGTCCGGTCTAGTCTTCTTAGAATTAGAAAATTATAAACCTAGAAATTTCACACAATTATACTTGCGTAATTCTAAAGAATGATTATACTTGTGAAAAAAGAACATTTATATCCTAACCAGTTACAAACTTATTACAATATTGGCACGACTAAGAATAACCAGTTTAACAAACCTTGTGATCCAACTGATTGCAGTCCTTACTGTGACTATTCGTTCTTCCTTGAATCAGCGTCAAATGTCATGAATGCCACCACGGGACTTCACAGGTCACTGGATATGGCTGCACATTTTAAAAGTTTTATTCTTCATAAAAGTTAAAACTTCCATTAAAAATTTACGACAGTGGTGAGCATACACATCAATCATTCATAGCCACCACAACCATCATCTCGTCCAACCAAGTGGCTGTAAGTGGTTCGGCTCTGGCAATAATGGTTCCGTAGAGCAGTAAATGTTTTTCCTTCTCACTTCACTTATGTAGGGGGACATCTCAATCCATCGAGCCATGGCCATCGGGGACGGAAAAACACTTGACATGGATCAACTGACCAATCTAGCGCCTTGTTTCAAGAGCTGACCAACTTTTCAGCTGACTTTATGACGTACTTTCGCTTCGCAACGCCAACACTCCCATCTTAGACTAGCACATTTTGCAATCGACGACCGAAAGGACGGTGTGAGTAATATACGGTGGCAAAACAATAAAAATGTCACTCAGTCCGAAGGAAAAACTCGTGAAAAGGTCTTTGCCAATTGATCGTTGGCTGTTTTTGTCTGCCCGTACTTGGACGTGTTTTCCATTGGGAGATAGGAACTTGAAAATGGCTTGTCCATTAGTCAGTCCATATAGCCCAGTGTCTACTGATATAGTTGGGTGTATCTTTCCTACATCGTTCATTCAAGCGGCAAATGTGCTCAGCCATAAAGAAAATATGGCACAGGAAATTGGAGGAGTTTTCTGTTTTTTCTTCGCACTTTGATGGTGTGAAAAATGTACCACTCAATCTCGAAGATTCACATCGATTGGGTGTCAATCGGTTTGTTCTGGCGTTCCTATTTTCAAGAAACGGTGTTATCATTTTTTTCTCAAATATTTAGCGATATATCTTCCAATTTTCGATCAGTCAATCAGCACTTCCTTATCCCCATGGCATTAATATGATAAATCATCAATTACCTCAGAAGAGTATTAGGGTGAAGTTCGCTAGAATACAAAAACGCTTTATTGGATGCTGAAAACACTTCTGCACTTCCACGAAACATCATTGGTATATTGGATAGCAGGATTGAGTTGCAATATGGTTCGTTATACGATAAGCTGTCTAGTGAAATATTTAAATATTAGTACTAATGTCTTATTTGAACCGATTTATACCGACAGTAAGGATGCTATTGGGGCCACTCACAAAGTGTGATGGTGGATTTTCATTAGGAAAAAAAGGTAATTTATAATAAAGCTTGGGAGCCTCTTTGGATCGATTTATACTAACAGTACGGTTGCTGATGGAGTCACTCACAAAATGGGATAGTGGTTTACTTGTTCCAACATATGTGGCCCGGCGAGTATGGCGAACGAATAATATGGGTCACAATTAATAATGATCCCCACCATCAACCCACCACACCCGGCGAACCCCCACATCTCACCGGGAAGCAGCTTTATTGTTTTTTGTCTGTGCTCTTGAGATCACTCGCACCACCCAAACAAAAGGGAACCAAACCAAAAAAACCTTGATATGCCTGATAACAAAATATTGCGCAACAAAGCATAGACGCAACCCTTCACAACCGATGCCCGACGCAAGTTCTTTGTTTTTTGTAAACTTTCAATTTGTACAAATACATTCTACAAACGATTTTACAACTGGAACTGATACCTACAATAAGTAAGTTGAAGGTCCTAAAAGCAATTTACACTTTAAATTACGTTTGAAGGAGTTTGTTAACAATGCTTTATTTATTTACCAGCTGTTTAATACCAACTGAGGGAAACTTGGTCCTATTCTCAATGATTACGTTATCTCGAATCAGCTCAACCAATCGCAATATTTTGGGATTTAATGAGCGGAATTTTATAATTGGGGATAATTCAATACAGGCGTCTTCTAAATTTGGGTGTTCGGTATGTAACCACCTCGTACCTCATAGCAAGATGCCTGGAGGCAGACCGGAAGATTTGATGTGCTACCTTCCCTTCTCGCATACAAAGATCCGTGACAAGATAAATTGTTTTAAAAGATATCAAGATGTTAGTTATCTTTTCCGAAATTGAAATAAAGCATTCATTTGGTACATTTTTGAAAAACTATACTGAAAAATATGTTATTTCAAATTTGAGAGAGGATATTCTACTGTCTCATAGTCCTTGAAATCGCTTAACTTGTTAGTTTTCCTAAGGAGATCGTAGCAAAATCAACCAATATTTCGTAATTCAACTTAAACAAACAGTGAAATCATAAACTCTCCCGTGCTTTTTGTGAGTGATTGTAATCCATTCCCTCCCAAAATGTGTGACGTTCGATGGAATCTCCCAACTGTTTGATTTGTTATTTGTGTTTTGCCCCCGCACCCAGAAGAAGAGTTTTTTTAAATAATTTATTTGTACAGGCTTAATCGAATCAAATTTACAGAGCCAAGTGTTCATATTTACACATATCAATTATCTAAGAACTAGAGTTGGGGGGATGAACCGACTACTCCTGTCCGTCTCGAGGATAATAGGAATAACAATTTAACGGATAAAAGATGGGCGGGAATTCAAAATCGGTTGACATAACAATTTCTAAATTGTTTAAAAACTTATAACTATACAACTATTGTTTTTCTTTTGACTTAAAAATTTTCCAGAGAGAAAAAAAAACACACATACAAACACATATAAAAAAACTAATAGTAAAAATACAGGTTGCACAAACTACTATCTGAGGCTAATGTTAGTAAAAAAACATAAATGAGTTTAATTAACTCAAGATCACGTAGCGACAAAATATCTTGAACCCTTACATTGGGTTGTCTACCTCGAGCCCGAAAGGAATCATGCTGACTCCACGATGGTCAGCACATGACCAAATTACGTGATCTGCGTCCTGATAACCTTATCCACATCCACAGAGATTGCTGTCGCTCAGCCCAACTCTGTATAAATGAGCGTTCAAAGAATAATGATTGGACATAAGGTGAGACATCACACGAATGAAGTCTCGACCCATATACCATCCCCCAAAACCAAGGTTTCTTCGACACCTTTGGGATGATAGAATATAGCCATCGCCCCAAATCTCCTTTACTCCATTTATGCTGCCAGCTAACGAGAGACTGTTGACGAAAAATAGGAAAAACTTCATTGAAGGCGATTTGTCGATCATAAATATCGCCTTCCATAGCGCCCACCTTTGCAAGCGAGTACGCTTTCTCATTGCCCAGAATCGTATAATGAGGAGAGACCCACATAAAGGCGATGATGAAATAACGCGAAGATAAAGCACTTAGAAGCTCCTGTATTTTCATGAGAAAATACGAGGACTACTTAACCGGCCTCTATAGAACTGAGACTATCCGATTGCCGCTAATTCAGCAAAATGTACGGCACAAGGAGCTAGAAGTTTGCGGTTGGCGCTATGAAGTTCATTAGATATACCAACGCCTGATGACTTATCTATTAATGATCCATCAGTGAAGAACGATTTAGTAGAATCAACTTGGCCAAACTTTGCAGCAAATAGCATGGAAGCAATCATAGGACGGTGATGCTCTGGGATTCCAATAAGCCTCTTAAGCACGGGCCATTTGATTGTTAATTGCTTCAAAAAAGTTTCCACAGTGGGAAACATTGCCAGAACAAGCTTTTAAGAGGATGAGAAAGTTCAAGGCACTTGAAAATACCTTCGATAATGTCAACAAATGAGAACAGCACAGTAGAAGAAGGGGCTTCCGTTCTTTAAATCGGGGAAACAAGGGTGTTGGATGTTCACGGAAAAGATGAGAAGTCCTATGTGTAGTTAGTACAACAGAAACCAGGAGAAATTGGATTTTTCTTTCTTTTACTACTCCCTGAATTGGGTAATCTAATTTGCGTCTTCGCTTCCGTGAAGCACCTTCCGGAAAACTGAAAGATGTTCCCTGCTTAGTAAAGCCAGAATCAGACTCTTTATCTGACAGAGGAGTAAAATGATCTGTATTTATGGGTGATGGCGAGGCTTTCTTAAGCATTTCTGCGAAAGTCTCGTGTTTCTCCCTGCAAGTGGTGCAGCGTGCCTTATTGCCGCAGTGGGAGACCGTATGCTCGATCTGTTTGCAATTTCAGCAGATCATGACCCGAGGTACAAACAACAGCACGAGTAGCTGAAGTTTTCCCAGCTCGATGTAGTGAAGAAGGGCGAAACCAAAAAAGGGCACCCAAAACAAGTCTGTTGGGGTAATTTTGTTTTTACCCTTGATGCACGATACTTGTTTCAATCTCTTAGAACGTCCAGTATCTGTGTTAGGGGAAGCAGAGGATTCTTGAATTGACCACCACCTGCTTCTACAAGATTTCAGGGCTCAGACTCGCCTCGGTGACCACTCCTGCAAACTTCATATCACGAGCTGGGATATATTCTCTACATTCCTGTGTAAAATGCTGAGAGACAGAAATATCATTAGCCTACTTCAGGTTAGAGACGAAAACACGAAGTTTATTAAATCGTACTTTTGTGATCTCTGCCACAGCTCAAAATGGCTTTGGCAGATCTCTAGTAATTTGGTACACATTTAAAGGTTTATTTTTTGGGGGGGTGAAGGCGTAAAGCCTATTGGATATTGGAAGTTTATTATCTATCCAATAGCCTCTTGTATAGGTAGAACCATTGGTAGAACCATTTTGTGTGCCTTTCCAAGATGGCTAATGGAATTAATCTTCCGACAAAGCGTCCATGTCGAAGGAATATCTTCGATCTTTGTGCCTTACTCGTGTGAGCGCTAACGCTCCCCACTAAAGCAGATTTAAATAGAGTCAATCCAAAAGATTTAGAGTCAATCCAAAAGCAGTTTTTATTAAATGCACTACGTTAGTTAAATTAGACGGTGTTCCCTCTTCCATCATATAAAACACGTTGCATGCTTTTCAAAATTCAAACCTTGAAAGAGCGTCGGAAATATGCTATGGTTTCATTCGTAAATGACATCATTTCGCAACGTAGTGACTCAAGTGATATATTATCAAAATTAAATTGTTATGCTCCTACTCGACAATTATGCAATAGAAATTTATTCGTGTTGGATCGTCATCGTACAAACTACGCTAAATTTGGACCGCTAAATCAGATGAAAGCCGCGTACAATCAGCATTGTGAAATGATTGATCTAAATATGCCTAAGACAAAATTTAAAAAATATTTCAAAAATCTGCAAAATCATAGAATCTAAGCTAAAATGTATATGATATTATGTAGTCTACATGTGATTGACGAATGAATAAATAAATAGATAAATAAATAGATACATAGATAAATTACACACAGATACAATACACAAAACTAAAGCTATACACAAAACAAAAAATGAAATTCTGACTTTTGGGATGAGATAGAGAAAAAAAAACGTAACTGAAAATACTGATTTACTGCTACTGACGCATGTATGCGTGGACGTCGCACTTCTTGGCGAAAGGCGGTGCGCTGCGTGGTTGCACGAGTGCATTCGATCGTCTTCCTGTGCGCTTAGTCAGCAATAACCGTTCGAGATATAGTAGTGGATGTTAACACTCGGACTGCTGATTTGCGTGACCACGTGTAGATGAAGCGTCAATTGGTTTGTAAATTTGCTAACAACAACTTATTGATTTCCTTTTTTACAACTGGGTAACCTTATTTCGTTAAAAAGTTGAATAGATAGCAAAAATGCGCCACCCAAAAATTGCAATTTTTGCGATCATAGGGTACATTTACTTTGACTATGAGCACCATATTAGGTCTTACGTGAATGCAACTTCGTCTCATCATTAAGGATTCTTGTTCAAAAGAATCGTTGTGGAGTTTATATTCGCTATACTCAGCACCAAATTCCACAAAACAAATTAATATGAAACTACTTTATCACACCTAAATGATTTTCATATATGATTAATCGGTCATAAAAATTACTACTACATAAATTTTGTTACTTAGGTTTTGGTTTGGATACGCTTTTCCAAAAATTTAAAACCACACCTTATACATTTCTATTGAAAACTTAATCAATACCTACATATTATTTTGCTATTACTACATTAGGCCATAGTTGGTTAACAGAGGAAAAAATGTGTCCCTTAAATTTTCTATGTTTCGATGTGAATAGTTATTTTATAACGCGAGACTATTTTCTCTACATATATTATGCATCACTAAGCATATCGGTTCAAGGATCAATCAATTGGATGTAGCCAAATTTAGGTCATTTGAAGATCATGAAGATAATTTGTTCAGCTTAACCGGTATGGCTTCACTGGCTAAAAAGTTTAGAAATTCGAAAATCTCACTCAAGTATATAAATATAAACTGATAAATAATGTCTCAACTGCTTCAAAATAAATCGATGTTCATGATCAGAGGGTGACCCCAGCGTAGTTGTTAACATCCATACCTCTCACGCCAAAGTCACGAGTTTGAATCTCAACCCCGGGCAAGTTACAAAAATACCCAAAAGGTATTTGAGTGACTACAATGGGAGATGACCAGCCCAGGGCTGAAAATCCCGGTAATCAAGGAACCAAAAAATAAACTATCTTCATGATGCCAACATGAATTTTCCGATTATCGCTGTATTTGCGATAGTTTTGATAAATAGGCCGAATGAAGGAGCTAGGCTGACATTAAAGGGCGATACGGTCAAAATTTGGTCAATATCAACTTGACGTATTTCTTTCAATTTTGCATTTAAAAAACCTGAACACCCCTCATTTTGAAGGTGTGTGTGTGTAGAATGTTGCTCCTATTTTGATTTTGGAATTCACTCTTCAGTTGTCAAAATGCCGTCCAAGCAAGAAGAGCAGCGTATCAAAATTTTGCTCGCGCATCGCGAAAATCCGAGCTACTCGCACGCAAAGTTGGCAAAATCGCTAAAAGTTGCCAAATCAACCGTAACAAATGTAATTAAAGTGTTTGGGGAACGTTTGTCGACAGCCAGGAAGTCTGGATCGGGGGGAAATCGAAAACCGGAAGCCGCTGAGACGACAAAGAGAGTTGCCGGTAGTTTCAAGCGAAACCCTAACCTATCTCTCCGAGATGCCGCAAATAAGCTGGGTGTATCGTCTACAACCGTGCATCGAGCCAAGAAACGAGCCGGACTATCGACTTACAAGAAGTTAGTGACTCCAAATCGCGATGATAAACAAAATACGACGGCCAAAGCGCGATCCCGGAGGCTGTACACGACGATGCTGACGAAGTTTGACTGCGTGGTAATGGACGACGAAACCTACGTCAAAGCCGACTACAAGCAGCTTCCGGGACAGGAGTTTTATACGGCAAAAGGAAGGGGAAAGGTAGCAGATATTTTCAAGCACACGAAACTGTCAAAGTTCGCAAAGAAATATCTGGTTTGGCAAGCCATCTGTACCTGTGGCTTGAAAAGCAGCATTTTCATAGCTTCCGGGACTGTCAACCAAGAAATTTACGTGAAAGAGTGTTTGAATAAACGTCTGCTGCCTTTCCTGAAGAAACACGGTTGTTCCGTACTGTTTTGGCCGGATTTGGCATCTTGCCATTACGGTAAAAAGGCCATGGAGTGGTACGCCGCCAACAACGTGCAGGTGGTTCCCAAGGACAAGAACCCTCCCAACACGCCAGAGCTCCGCCCAATTGAGAAATACTGGGCTATTGTCAAGCGGAACCTAAAAAGACCAAAAAAACTGCTAAGGACGAGCAGCAGTTCAAGGCAAACTGGCTTTCTGCGGCGAAGAAGGTGGACAAGGTGGCTGTACAAAATCTGATGGCAGGGGTCAAGCGTAAGGCCCGGCAATTCGGATTTGGAAAAGCGGGAAGCCTAACTGAATATTTTTCCTGAATTTTATACTAATTGAACTTGAAAAAGAACTACAAAATAAGAAGAATGATTAGTAATTTCCATTTAATTCCAACTACCTTTATTGCTTATCTTGACAGATACGCGTATTTCGTCTACAATGTGCAGACTTCTTCAGTGTCGTGTACTAATACTCAATTATGCACTATTAGTACACGACACTGAAGAAGTCTGCACATTGTAGACGAAATACGCGTATCTGTCAAGATAAGCAATAAAGGTAGTTGGAATTAAATGGAAATTACTAATCATTCTTCTTATTTTCTAGTTACAGGTATTGCACTAAACAGCTCACACTCTCCATAATTGAAAAAGAAATTTAATTTGATTTTTTAAATAAACGATTTCACCGATTTACACGCGTTTTCCCTTGACCAAATTTTGACCGTGTCACCCTTTACATCCCGATATCCTATCTTGAGAAAACAGCTTGATACGTAAAATCAGTGCTGATAACACACAATTTTAGACCGTCAAAAAATGTACAACGACAGCAACCTTACTGGCTCACTAGATCTGAAAATGACAAAAATATTTTTGAATGAACTGTTTTCGCCAGTCGTGAACGACTAAGCTATGACAGTTTTAAAAACTCATTCGTCCCGATGCTGAAATCAATCAAAAGGGACTCAGGCGCGAATGACAGAAAAACGCTCACGAAATCATCAAATGCTAATCAGTCAGAAGCTGGAATAATTTCTGTAGGGAGCCTCTTGAACCAATAAATATCGTCTTGGACCAATCACTTTAAACTCATAACTGGTAATTATCTCCAGAACTTTTCCTTTCAACATTTTGGCCGTCTGCCGCTAATTAACTTCTAGCATGCCTAATTTTAAAGCAAACAGTAGATGATGAAGTTTCGAAATCTTTTTTTTTTTTTAAATTATACATACCAAGAGTGCGGCTGACTACATTCCCGTTGACTAGATATTGCAAATTTATACCCAGAATCTTTCGATTGAATCTTGAGGCGGAATCAATTTCTATAACTTACCGCTAGGTTTTGTTGCTGCTTCTTTTACTGCTGCTGCGGCTGCTGCTGTGTACCGTTGCTGCTGCGACTACGCGGTAAGCTGTGCTCTTGATGTTTTCACACTATAAATAAGCACAAGTTAGTTTTTTTCGAGCATTTGTTAGGACCTTACCTGAAAATTACCGCCGACCGGTAGGCACACTTCAGTTGAATTGATGAAATTTTTTGACAGGTTGACAGCTTTGCATTACGCTTATAGAGCGACCATGAATCAAATTCATGGATACGTTTGTTTTGGTTTATGATTTTTGGAATTTCAGTTATAAAGCATGAATGAGGGTCATGATTCCATGACTCAGCGGTATGATATTTTATTCCGAGTTGGATTCATCAAAACGGGAATTGATTTATAATAACGCTTGTGGCGATCATGACTTATTTTCAACCGAGCAGTTGTTATTATTCACGATAATTGTAGTTTTCGTCTTGATATCATGACCATAGTCATAATGTCATGAAGTGACACATTTTATGATTTCATGATTTTTTATTCATGAATCCGGCGACGGGTTTTTTTTCTGGGGAAGAATTTTCTTCTTGTATGTGTAAGGTAGCCACCATCCCTTCTAAGACCTTGTCATGTATGTAGCTCCACTTAATAGCAAGATCAAATTAAGTTACCGGGTTGCATTCACAGTAACGCTGTATGAAGGGCCAAACACGGTGGGGCGGACCCGTAAGCAGAGACACTTACGCGAAACCCGCGGGAACATAAGATTCTCCTTCCAACGATAGGATCCAACAAATCGAATAACCCAATTCGCAATACTTATTAAGCTTTCTACGGGATGGCTTGTTAAGAAGGGCGCGTCACTCTCACTGAAACTGTTGGAGTAGAATTCACAGCATCACAATCGAATCGGTAGTATAAAGAAAATGATACTGTTTGTTCCCTCCTAGACGCCGTTTGTCATACCACTCCATTGTCCAATTCCAGCTTGAGTGATACCCTGATGCTCCCTCCCTTCCCAATATATATTCAATTTCATAAAGTAATATTTAAAATATAGTGAATTAATATTATAATTATAAAAAATATAGTGAATGAATATTATAATGACAAATAATATAGTGAATGAATATAAGAATGATAATAACAATTCCATTTGTGGACCTGAAAGTTTAGACAATGTAGCTGCGAGAAAAAAAAATGATTTAAAATTATCTCATAAAACTTGGGATATCCATGGATGATCTGAAGTTATATAGCAATAGAATAGTTAAACCTAAAATTTCGATGTGCTGTTCCGTTTCATTGCAATAATTTTTGTAGTGAGTCTTATCGGAAATAGTGATTTTATTTAAATGAATTTAAATGCAATTATGTCACATCATTTAATATCATAACATAAAATAATAAACTGACGTTATAATATAAAATAATAATACCAGTAGGCCAGTAAACTATAGAAGAATACATACATCCGTAACTAAGCTGACCATCCACACATGGAAATACTTCTACTGTTGCAGTTTCTATTGGATTAAGATCTAGCAAGATTATAATTTGTTTTCACAATAATAGTCAGAGAAAATAATAAACGTAGGTAAAAGATATATCTGACATCTACTGGTATGTTACTGAAAATAAAAATTAAATGTGTATTAATATCATAATAATATTGGAAAACTGAAAACAGCTAATAATAAGGCGATATAAATTTCATATGAGTATGAATCCAAAAAACTGAATCTTAATAAAACTAAAATAAAAAAATAATTAAAAATTGAATATTTCGATAGCTCTTGTTAATATGGACCCATAAATGATTCTTTATGTTTGTGGAATAGGAAATGAATGATTGTAAACTGTTAGGTTTTGAATTGATATTTAGTTTTGATGAAGAAGGGAGGAGCTTTTTTTAAGTAGATTTTTTCGAATATGATCCTTTCTAAAACAAAACATTAACAATCTTCCTATCTTTTCTAATACATAACTTAGGTTAGATGAGGGCTGCAAAATGGTGAGTAGATAGCTGGGATGGAGCGTGCGTCCTCGCAACATAGAGGACCATAGCCTCACAAGTTCCTACCTCATGCTTCCACGGGTCAAGAGATGACAAAGACCGCCAGCTAAGGGTTGCGTACTTAGCTGGTAGTGCAGCCTGGGCACTGTTGTCCTTCTGACTTCAGCTAGATTGAGGAGGTGCGTTCCGAGCGTCTGTCCACCAAGGAGGTGCGGCTCAAACAGCGTCTGTCCTGGCATCCAGCGGCTGAGTAAGAAACGCTGTATCGCGTCAACTATACATTAGGTGGCAGCCGCACCAAGGCGATGTAGGCAGCGTGACCCGGTAAAGTAGCATGCTGAAATCTTACCCTACCACGGAAAATGGAAGTATTCTTTATACGGTATATAATTTCAGATCATCCATGGAATTCCCAAGTGTTGTATAATAATTTTGAATTGTTTTCTTCCCCCGTGGCTATGATAATGCAAGTCCGTCTACAATTGCAGCAGGATCAGCAGACATGCAGACATTACAAATATAATTGTTATTATCATTTTATATTATAACATCCCTTCACAATATTTTTTTATGCTATTTTCAGCTTTGCATTTGCATCGTTGTAAGTTTTGGCCCACCTAACTCACGTTATGTATTTGAAAAGATAGGATGGTTTTTACCTTTTTTTTTAAAGAGAGAAATATATACGACAAATTCTACAAAAAAAAATCGTTTTGGATTTATTGAGTTTCCGTTTTTGGGCAGTAATCATACTCATATGAAATTTATTTGCCTGAATTTCCTTTGTTATTTTGCTAGGAGGCCAGGTGATCAATTTTATTTCATTATATCACGTTGGAATTTTCGCTATTTTAGAGTTTCAATTATCTAACATCGCAGCGGAAGAGGCAAATAGCGGCATTTAATTATTATATGTACATTATGTAGTATTTCTTTACAACATCGTATTATTTCCATCATATCATACCCTTCAAATTTTCATACAAAAAAACCTGATTTAGACGGTATCTGGCTTAAACACGAAATATCCCTTCAATTTATGACATCTAGCATTCCATATATGTCCAGTATATAACGCAGAAAATTACAGCTGTGGTAGGCTTTTGAAAATTACGGAATCTGTGGTAGGCTTTTGCACTTATTGCTGAATGTATTTTTCATTTCCGGTTTGCAAATGGACTTTTTACCAATTCTGAGCTGAGCAGATTCAGGCAGCGCTGTGTGCCATTTGGCTAGTGTTTGATTTTACATTCAATCTTTGTCATTACTTCATCATAACTTACAATATCATTATATTTAGTAATATTATTTTATTGATTTTACTTCATAGATGATATAAACATTACTTATTGTTTTTTTTTTGCCCATTTATCTTAAACTCCCTTCCAGTTAAATCTTCCCATTCCTAACTCGGTAGCAATAACTATTAAATCAGCAAACATAAAAGCGGATTGCTGTTATAAAATCAGCATCAAGTAGCAAATAGTGACCATGGCAACAATAAATTAAAATGTATAAATGTTAGTTTTGCAAAATTTCAATAGATTTAACAAACTTTTTCAGGATACCTCAAATCAAGATTTTGGTGAAATGCTGCTATCGCTGAAAACGAACGAAAACGTGCTTAAGCGCAGAACCACAGAACTCTACACTTTAACATTTTACAACATTTCTTGCATTTCAGGATCAACCGAATGAAGATCATATATTATAGATACAAATGCTTGTAGTATTTTTCATTTACATAAATATATACACCATTATATAAATATTTCATGGGAATGGGAGGGACCATCAGGGCACCCGATTGAAGCACTCTGGATGGGGAGAGTGGGAATGCCAACTCCCCATTGCTAACAGTTTGTGAATAGAGGGCGGGCTCTTCTCCCCGCCCATTGGGGCATCCTCATGTTAGATAGCTTGCTCTTTTGACCAATTGTTCAGTCTTGTTGTTGGAAGGAGATTCTTTATATCCCTGTGGATACGTATAGGTGATGTTGCCTATCGATCCACCCAACCCTTTTTGGCCCTTCATACAATAACATGATTAGGATAATCAGTGGTTATTAAAGCTTGATCAAGTCTAACAGAGAGGAGAGCCCATTGCTGTCGGACTTAGTTTCCGTGCTACAATGGGTGGTAGTACATATCATACATCATACATATCATACATTACGCTTCCGCGGTTTGTCGGTTGCCGTTTTAAGAACCTCCATTTTTCATTACTATTTCAGGGTTAAATAACAAAGTAGAAAGTCAACGGCAATTGTGGGATGAGCCTTTGAGTTTTTTTTTTTCTGAAAGGAAAGAGATACATGTTTCGAAACATCAAAAACAATGTTGCCTAGATTCGATGTGAAGTAAACAAGGTAAGCTTAAGATTAAAATGTTTACATTTTGAAGTTTGTTAGAATTGTCGAAATATAGCAGCGACAAACTGCGTAAAATACAATTTTGCCCATGTTGATCCACAAAACATGGTGTGAAATAAACGACTAAAATGAAATAAACTCGAGCGATCTTCAGTTGACGAAATATCGGTCCACGGCAGTTGTTGGTATTTTATTTGAAGTTGTTGGTAGTGGCAGTTGTTGGTATTTGATTTCAAGTGAAGGGAACAAAATAAAAACAGAACAAAAAGCTAACATCACACGATGTTTATATGTATAAACTGATGGGCGCACTGAGCTAGCTTTGTTATTTTCTACGCAAAAAAATATTCGATGCCTGACACAAGGGCTGAATATCTCAGTTCCTGCTATACCTTCAAGCTAATATCTTATTGCAATTATTCTAGATGCAAGCAAAATGCTATAAATTAAGAGCTTTGTCAGTATGTACGATAAAATGTACGATATGTGCAAAGAGTTTTTTTTCAAATCTAAACTCTTTTAGACCAATATCGAACCGAGATCACCTTGAGCATGATCTTGTTTTATTGCTCTATCGTTACTAATTGAGTTACCTGAGTAAGCAAACAAAATATTTAACTGAGATTACAAAAATATTAATTGATTATTTCGATTCTCGGTTACGACAAATGGAACAGACGAACTTAAATCGCTTCCAACCTATGGCGTAGTAATGAATTCACTGTTTGCGAGTTCACGATATTTTTTCGTGCATGAATTGTGCCTATCTGCTTGGCTGCAAAGGATAATTAAATATTAACCGTTCGGTTGGTCTGTCTGCAGCAACCACTTAGAAGATACCAACAGCCAACAGCAGTGGCGCCTGCTTAGAGGCAGGCATAAAGTGCAACTTCAAAACATGCTACCCATTCCAACTGTCACTGTCAAATTTAGTATTTACCTTGCTGTCATTCTACCGAGAAACACACATTGCCAGAAGGGAACTTTGAAATTTTCCTTCAACACATTTCACCGACGACGGTTTTCAGCAGCTCGCTTGCTACTTGTCGAGTTCAAGTTTGTTGCTATTTGTCTTTCTATAACAGAACAGATTCCAAAGATAAATATGTATTTACACACAACAGTATAACGCACTTCTCGGTATAGCAGGAACATCATGGACACCAAGGACTTGCTACTCACAGATTGCCAGAGTCAAAGTTCTTGGCTAGGTGAACCTGCACGGAACAGTCTTCTCACTCCGATTCTAGAATGGTTGCTACTTACTTGCTGCTAAGAAGGTATGCATACGGTAAGTTCTTATTATCGCTTGTTGGTACCAGTGATCTCCCTTTTGATGGGTAAATATTTTAGCATCCTGAATAGCAACTTGCTTATATCCACAACGATGAACGTCAGGAACGTTAGCTCAAGTGTTGCAGTAAATTACAATAAAATAAAAAATAAAATGGAAAATATCAACAGGGAGAATGTTGATTCTGAGGATTAAACTATTTTTCGTTCCGACTAGAGCTTGAAACAATCTGTACTTGAAAACTATTATTTGCCGTTGCCAAAGGTCCGTTGATGTGCAACACCAGAAACGGAACAGGTATATTTTCAACCTTTTCCACTTTCTCTCCGCAGCTTACCATTGAAAACATCCCTTCTGCTAACAATGCAAAATTGCGGAACTATGTAGATGAAAGCAGAGTGTTCCTGATTGCACTCGTTATACCTTCGAACAATGACGCGCACACATTTTCCGCGTGCGTCCCAACAAAGGGATGCTCATCGAGTGCATTGCGTTGAACATCCCCTCTTGGGTTGACGGCCAAGAACAATACAGCCAGCCTCTGCTTCAGAGCAATCAAGTTAGTCGGAATGGGGATGGAGGCAAATTCCGCAGTGGCCAAACGAGCACGACAACGGAAGGAGGATATTATTTGCAGGCCTCTGCCACAAAAGTCTCTCGCACCACAATGCTTAATCAGTACGAGAGGCGACGACAGCAACGGTGACTAGTTCCAACAACAGTATTATTAGCAAGATGGCAAAGATACGGCGGAGTGGAGGGGAATTAAAAAATACGACACTAGGCACTTCGCCTTTGCCATGGCTATCCACAGCAGACTTGACTTGACACAGTTTTGTAATGAGTTGAAGTTTGTGTGGTAAAAAATGTGTATGATTTAATTTGCAGAGAAAGCAATGGACTGTGTTTAAGTGTAGAAAACCAAAGAATAGGGTGGAACATTATTTTGGTAGCGGAGGAATTTCCGTCATTTTTTTTTGCCATCCGTGTACAATCCATCCGACTTGTTTTTTTTTTTGTACATGATTAACTGAGGCTCTATACATGTTCAAAATATCAAGACGTTTAATCAGACGACGGCTAAAAATTGATGGGAATTGGTCCGCTGCTGAGGTACTGCTCCACCCTAGACAGATAAAAAGTAACATTGAATTTAGTGCACAATGTTCCATAATGCACATAAAAGGAATGCGAGATTTATCAGAAAATAATTGGATATTTCATGTAAATTTTAGCCAGATAACGCCTGAATTTAGTCTGTTGTATGAAAGATTGCAAACATTGTTGTATGGCGCATGAAAGATTGCAAACAATTTCGTTGTTTACACCTCCTTTGGCTTGGAATTAAACGAGGGGAAATTTTGCGCGCTTGTTAAAATTAATTATTTTTGTCTGTGTACAGCAACGTGTTTTCAAATTGCTTACAATTCGGCAACTGCTATGTTTGGCGTTCAGCATTCATGTCCATCCGTTCATTTTTACTGTCTCAACAAATATGCTCTGTCGAATTTCTATACCTTATAATTGGAACAAGCTCAAACTGTTATGAGCTTGTTTCCGAGATACGAATGCAGGATTGATCACGTTACTGTTATTTATTCTTTACATACAGGCTCAAATGCAATTTCTGCGGAAACGGAACGGCAACGGCAGCGGAAAAATTCGATATGCATAAGCCTGCTTGTCAGATAGAAAACTGGTTGGATAAAATCCGAATTTAATTGGACCTATCGGCATCATTTGCGACAACTGTTAGATTTACTGTTACCGGAAGATTTCTAGTCATTTGTTGCAGTTTCGAAAATTATAAATATTTGGAAATAAAGTATTGAAAATTTATATTGTATTAATGTAGTGCTCTAGTGTTTACAATTAGTATTGATATGTAGAGACATGTTTTCAAGGGTAAGTCACGATAATAGACGAATATGTTTCATAACTGCGACACTAAGATTTTCAATCTATACCACATGTGTGGCACGCTGAGGAACACTTTTGACAGTTGAGCTTATACACACATAAAAAGAAACATTGAATCTGCGTTACTAATGAATAAAGAGAGCTGTGGCAGAAAATAAGGCTCAGTAATAAGAGTAAGGAGCGGTATGAAAGTGCAAATAGGGGGAAAGGCAAACACGGGACCGGGATAAACGAGGGGAAATTTTACACCCGTTAAAATTCATCATTTTTTTCTGTGTAGAAATAAAAACCCAGCAACCTTGCCATTATGCATTGCCTGGTTGCTAGGCGTTGCAGCAGAAAATAACAATTTGGGCTGTCAATACATCGACACCTTCGGCACATTACGGCACGGGAACTCCCAGATCATTGCAACGCTTCTAGACAAACTCAAAAAAAAAAAAAAAAAAAAAAAAAATAGCGCAGGCGAAAAGTATGCCGAGCGATCCACCACTTGCATGTCTTATTATTGTGAAAATTCACTGATTCTCAAGAATACTAATACTAATAAATAGTTCCGTACTAGGCTCTTAACATGATCGGTCCAGTAAGAAACAATTATTTAACAGTAACTTCGAAATGAACTCTCATTTCCGATCAATATAGCAAAGCAAAAGGATACAATCTACTTACTATGTTTTTATTACTGCAAGCGTAAAGTACGTAATTAATTATAATGTTTTAAAGGAAAATAGCTTCTCATCAACATTAAACACCAGAAATAGACAGCTGTTACTAGCTAGCCAGATGGGCTAGCTTCTAGAATGCCCCTAACCTCTGGGTCTAAGCCACGGAGGTCATCTGGGGTGGGCTTCACTCGCCTCTTTTGTCTCAAGGTCGGCTCTTCACTGTCGTCACTGATCAGAAGGACAAAACACCACTCAAATCTTTTTAATTAACTTTTATTAATTTACCCACTCGAGTGTGTGTGTGTATGTAGTGTGGTCGTGTGGCTGGCCAGCGATGACGTGGATTCTGCTGCGTTGGAGTTTCTCGGCGGCGGGGTCGCTGCTCGGGCCTCGATCGCCTGATCAAGGGTGGCTTGGTGGATGCGCTCGGTTCCGTCGCCCGACGGCTGTCGCGGCGTGGTTTCTGATCCTGCTCAAGGGTGGATTATGTAGGGTGGTTAATGCGACTCGTCGCCCGATGGACGTCACGGCGTGGCTCGATCGGATGATCAGCGTCGCTTGGAAACCACTGGCACGTGCGTTTCCCCAGCGAACAATGGACGCCTGCGGAATTGGTGCAGGTGACGACACACCTCGCACTTATTGAAGGCTCTCGGCGGCTTGACAATGGCGGTAGTCAGCCGGTAATGCCTTTTTCGCCCGTAATTAATGGGTCCTGCGGGGATTTAAGAGGTGGTCTTAGGGTTGGGAATTTGCTACTGGGTTTGGTATTAGCATACCTGACTACGATTTAGCAATAGCTAATTGCAGGTTCTTCTCCTTCAATTCACTTTTAATAACTCTCACTTAAGTAATATAATTAATTAGCTTTATACACTTTGGGTTTAAGATTTTGGAACTGCCTTGCAAGGCAGCTGGAGAGTAGAAAGGACCTTTCGATTGTTCTTGTCCCAGTAGCTGCCCTTGTAACCCGAGAACCTCTCACTCCTCTTTTCCCCAAATTTCCACTACCCCTCGTCCATATCCTTCTTTCAATTCCAATGATACCCACCTTATCCTTACTCCATCCCGTTACGTGGTTTGGTGTGTATTGATAAAATTGGAAGTGTGTTATAATATTTTGGCTTCAATTTGATCGTTGGTGTGGAAGTGAATATTATTACCTAGATTTTATAATCACTTAAATTAGACAAACTTGTATACAAGTAACTGTTATACAGTTTGAACGCATTCATGACGAACTTTCCTATTCCTATTACTCACTTCTCTTTAATATCTCCTGCTTTTCTCGCTCGGGACTACGGCTTGAGTAGGGTAGAGGAACCAGAACCGTAACCATTGAAATTCCGGGTTTTAGGAGCTGTAATGCAATGCGATGTGCGATGTGGAATGCGATGCGAAGGGAAGTCTCTTCTATGTCTTTGGTCTCATGCTTTTAATATACGGATCTGAGTTCAAAAGTAGCCTATTTAGAATCACTTCCTGGATTTTGTTTTGGAGAAACTCAAGCGATATGAACGAAAATGTTTATTTCTTGCTTCAACTCCCTCCTTGGACAGCATTAGCAGGACTTTGTGGAGTGTTAGTGTCATAGGATGCCATGGATACAGTATGACATACAGCTCACAAGTATCATGTGCATAGTTTTTGACAACTTATTCAAAACGACGTATCTGATTTTGTAATCAAAACGAGGAAGTAAGGTTCAAACGTAAATTTCTCAAAACTCTCAACACCCCCACGGAAGCTAGCATCAACCTCATGTTATGAAAATGTGGTTCTTTGTGTTCGTGTTCCTAGTTTGCATGGATTTAACAATGATTGATCCATACTTTTATATGCAAGTAGTTCCTTTTGCAGAAGTTTGCGGATTATTATGGTTTTTCCGCTTTAAAAGGGCGTTTTTTAAGTTAAACCCTCAATTTCTCGAAAAATATAAGTGACAAAAATAGACTATTTTCAGCAAATTTTTGTGTTCTTATACTAGACAAAATGGTCACGTGATGTTAAATTCAAATTTCGTATATAATGTTGTTTTCAAACCAAGTCATTTGATTATTTGTACTTGATTGCAAATATTCATGAACAGAATTTGAAGTCATTTGGTTCTTGTACGGTTGAGTAATAACGATTGGTGATGGTAATTGGTTCCACACCCTATATGGGTAAAAGCAGATGATTAAAAATCAGTAATAAAATAAACATTAGTGGGCCAAGATGAGAACCTTGCGGCACCAAGGGCTGATTACTGGTAAATTTGATTGCTTTCCTATTGCTGTTCACAAATCACATTGAAAAATTCTAAAACGTCGCAACGTGCTTATAAATGAGTAAAAATGATAAACAAAGAAAGCTATATCAATTAGATACGTTTTGCTGATTTTGGAAGCTCACGAACTTGATTACTTATTGCAACTCGGTAAACGAAATTACTGAAATCTGGTATTCGTGGAAAATTATGAAAATTCATGAAGTTTGAGCCGTAGAAAGACATGTTTCGGCGAAAATCCACACATGTCGACTAAAGGGTTCCCCAGGAGCATCCGAATTGTCCCAGAATGGCCAAGATGGTAATTGGTTCATTTCAAGGCTAGAAGTAGACTACTTTCGAAAAATCATGACGTTTGAGCCGTCGAAAAGCATGTTCCGATGAAAATTGGTATCCGTCTTTGCCCTATGAATCGTGACAAGACATGCCCTCTTCCGGCACTCATTCCTTGTGGCCAATCTGGTAAAAAAAAGGGCGATATTCACCGGAAACTTGAAAATTGGGACTCCACCTGCAAAGACTTTAACATTTGGTCATATAAACCTTCCGCAGTGTGAATTTGAAATCCATGATGATGATGATGATGTAATACTACCATCTATTGCAGCAAGGAAGCAGTGGAATAATCTGAAAAACGATTTGATCAGGATTCTATTATTGTTTGTGATCATCAAGCTCCTGTATGAAGGGCCAAAAACGTTTGGGCGGGCCCGTAAGCAGAGACACTTACGCGAAACCCGCGAGTATAGGGAAGAGAATCTCCTTCCAAAAGCAAGTTCACACTCACAGCACTAGAATCGAGCCCTCGATTGACAGAATAAACCCAATAGATGGGGTCGAAGAGCCCGCCCTCGTTCCACGAAATGTTAACAATAGGGAGGAGGCAGTCCCATGCTCCCTATCCAAATCGTTTTACTTGGGTGCCCTGATGGTCCCTCCCTTTCCCCGTTATGTGTTATTTAATATATAATATATTTTGTACACAACAAATTAAGATACCATTATAGACAAAAATGCTAATTTATTCAAATTTCAAACTTGAATGGATTGTTACTGAAAAATAAATAAAAGTTAGATATGTATCAATATCCTACTAGTCCTGGGAAAGCTGAAAACAGAATAGATCATTCGAAATATAAAAGATAAAATTTCAATAAAAGATATTATTTTATAAAACATTGTAATATTTGTAATATTTTTCTTTATACTGTTCTAGCAACATTTCAAAGATAGAGTGAACGAAGAGTCCGGTGGGATAATTTCTTAAAGAAATGGCTTATCTTACCATAATACCACAAACGCAACATTAAAATATAATCCTACATTACGTATAAGCACATGCCAGCCTTTTATGAATATAATAGTTGAAGTTCAGAAGTGCAATTTTAAATAAAATGGTATGCTGAAATGCTGAGATACAAATTCCGCCTTTGATGCCTGGCATGTTGCTCCAGGCTCTTACATAGTTTTGGAATGCAAAGATGATTCCAAAGCGTGCTGAAATTATTAATAAAATGAGAATAGAAAATATACAATATGATTTAAAGGTATAAGATCTTCGGTCGCACCCCTCACTTCGCTATTGTCAGATTGACAACATTGCCCAGGCTACGCCAACCAGCGTCTCCATGTTTCAGCTGGCAGTCTTTTGTGATCATATGACTCGTGGAGTCGTGAGGTAGGATCGCACCCTCCTTCGAAGTTGTCAACTCACCATTTGAAGCCCTTGATTGTATGCAGTTTTTTTTTTTGTAAATTTTTTTTTTATATGAGAAAAGAAAAAAAATAAAAATAAGAGGGGACGGAGGTTTTTTTTAAAATTTTTTTATTTTTAAAATATATTTTTGGGTTTGGGGGGAAGATGAGATTACGGAACCCTATTTCCATGTTCCTCAGTCCTACCCATCCCCAAAAAATTTCACCTATTTTAACCTCGGGTAAACCACGAGTAAACAGCCGAAGTCCTACTAACCCTAGTATTAAGTCACTCATTAGATTAAAAAAAAATGAATTATCGGCTCCGTAAAGCTAACGAAATTGAGACTCTAAAACAAACGAACTAGTAAAAAATATTCAAAATATTTACGCCAAGAATAAGATTTTTTTTTTTGCAAAAATGACTAGAATGAAATTAGAAAAACTGTTTTTTGTTTGAAATGAAATCGAATTTAAGATGGTTCTGCCCAATGACAAAAAGAAAGTTAGAAAGTTCAGTAACCAGAGGCTCACACACCTGTGCTCATAATAGTCAGCAAGAAAATCTTAGAACCTGATCTAATCTAATCTAATCTCACACTAACGCAGCCAATTCTTGAAAGCATTCTGGAAAATGACGATTTCTTGAAAAAAAATTTTTTTTGTCTGTGAGGAGCGATTCCAAAAAGAGTGTCTGAAATCGCTCTACTACTTCGAATCAAGGGAAGGAAGGAACCGTGAACCTCCCTTTCAAAGCCCCGCCTTTACTTTCAAGCCAAGCGAAAGGTAAACACCGAAATTGTTTGCACACTTTTTGTGGCAAACCACCAAGGTCACCATCTTTCATATTATAGTGACAAAATAGAGTTTTATTTGGCTTAAATGTCAAGAAAATTTCCAATTATTTTTTGTTGAGTCTTGCGGTCTTTTTGCGCATTATAGGCGGCAGAAAAAATTACTTTTTTTTTTTCTTGTTGCAGTATGTTTGTTGGGGGTGGTGCGTAGGCCGGATAATGGGGTATGGTGGTGGGGGGGGGAGGAGTGCTTGGGGGGGGGGGGGGAAGGATGGGATGGTAGTGGGGGAGGAGTTGAAATTAGTGAGTGGGTAAGGAGAATAAAAGTCGAGAGGGGGGGGGAGGGTAGGTGGGGTTGGGGTTGGGGGGGGGACGGGGGGGAGGGGGGGTAGCGGAGAGTGGGGAAAGGGGTGGATGGGAGGGAGGGGGGAGTGGGGGGGGTGGGCGTAAGGGGGAGGGGGGGGGGGCGGGAGAGGCAGGGGGTGAGGGGGGGGTTGGGGGGTTTGGGGTGGGGGGGGTGGAATGAGGGTATGGTTGGGGGTGATGGGAGAGAGGGTGGGGGGTGGGGGGGGGGTGGGTGGGCGGGGGGTGGGGGGCTGGGGGGGGAAGGGGGGGGAAGGAGGAGGGGTGGAGGGGGGGGGCAAGTGGGGTTGTAGGGGTGGGGGGGTATGGGGTGGGTAGGGGAGGGGGTAAGTATGAGGGAGTGGAATGGGGGGGGGATTGTGGAAATTTCGAACCAGAATCTCAGAGTGGATTGGGAAATAAGAAGCTTTGTAATTCGCAGGATATTAAAAACAAATTCCAAAATTCTGGGCTACATACAGTATTTCGTGTTAAAAAAAAACAGTTCAAAAAACGATTGTATACAAAAATCTGTAAATCCGAAAGTTTATGGTATTTCTCTCAAATCCCATTTTTAACAATAATATCAAAATTTTCGAATTTTGTTATCTTGATCAGGTTCTTTTAAATAAATTTACTCAGTGTGTCCTCCATTTATATCAATTACATCTTATAAAGACTGGACTCGGAAAAAATGAGACACACAAAAAAAACACAAAAATTTTTTTTAAAAAGGGATATTTTTCAAATTTATAAAATAATAAAAAAATATACTATATTTTAGCATAATTTATTTATTATTTGTATTTCCTCTCCCAAGCTGAATGCTCGTACATTTCTCTTAACACTGCTCATGAGATCTTGGGCGAGGCTTTGTCCATCTTCCTTACACAATTTCTCCCAGGTTTTCTTCAAAGCTTCATCGGTTTTGAATGTTTTTCCGCTTTTCTTCAACTTCTTCTTCATTATCGCCCATAACTTTTCGATCGGACGAAGTTCTGGTGTACTTGGCGGGTTCGCCTCCTTCGGGACCACATTAACGCCCTTCGCTTCGTACCAATTCATTACAGGCTTGGCGTTATGGCACGAAGCGAGATCCGGCCAGAACAGCGTGGGACCGCGGTGAGAGCAGTGTTTTGCTTGTCAGTCCCGTTTGGCGCCTTCCTGACCTTAAAAACACGTAGTCCAGCCTTCTTCATGGTCTGCTGGACGAACCATTTTGACGAATTGACCTTTTTGGCCACGTCTCGGGTGGAAAGGTTCGGGTTATTCTTAAAGTGCTGCCTTATCTTCCGCGCCTTCTCTGGATATTCCGTTTTCGGTTTTCGGCCGCTTCCAGCGCGCCGCTCGATGGCCTTTGTCTCTTGGAACATCTTCACAACGCGGAACACGGTGGAATGGTGGATTCCAAGCCTTTTGCCGATCCATCTGTGCGACTGACCAGGATTATCGATCACCGCGCCCAAGATTTGCTGGCGTAGCTCTTCTTGTTTCGAAAGCATCTTGAAAACTACTTGACAGATTGCGATATTTTGCACACATAAACATAACACTCTTAACTAGTGTTACTCAAAATTTCATTAAATTTTACCCATGCGATAAAAAGTTACACCCAAATCAAAGTGTCGCATTTTTTCCGAGTCCAATCTTTAGAATGGATCGACGTAAGTTAGAACACGCCTTTCGACCGAATCTCCTGTCATGTATGCGTTTTGACAGACTTCAGGGTCTTCACACTAGGGGTGATATGATGTTTTGCAGACTATTGCTTCATCATACTCCCAAATCGAGCAATCCTAGGGGCTAATGTCTGGACTGCTAGAGGGCCACAAATCTTTCGGCCAAAACTTCATGTTTTCCAGCAGTAATCGTTGGGTCCGATTTGAAGTTTGACATGGCACTCCATCCTGTCGTAAGACAACGTATTGTTCCTCAGAAAAGTTGGTCTTCACCCAGGGAAACACTTGGTCCTTCGAAATACCGACATAAGGATTGTACTCGAAAAAAAATGCAGCACTTTCTTTTGTGTATAACTTTCTATTGGGTTAAATGGGTAAAAATTGATGAAGTTTTGAGTAAAACTAATTTGTGTAATGTTTACATGTGAAATATTTCGTCACAATTTGTCAAGTGGTTACCGAGATGGCTTTCAAGCGAGAAGTGCTTAACCAAAAAATTATGGGCGCGGACGTGGAAAATCCAGGCCAGGTGGATCACGAAACAGTTGGGAATCAACTATTCCACCATGTCCAGAGTGTGAAATCGTTCAAGGAGACCCAGACGACCCAGCGGCGAGCTGGCAGTGGACGAAAAGCGAAGACGACCGACCCCGTGAACGCAAGGAAGGTGCAGGATTACTTCAAGCGTAATCCGAACCATTCGATTCGGGACATGGCCAAGAAGGTCGATTCTTCCGTCTGGTTTGTCCAGCAGACAATGAAGCGGGTCGTACTTCATGTCTTGAAGGCAAGAAAGGCAGCTAACCGAACCGATTAACAGAATACGGTGGCCTAATCCAGGAAGCTGTACCGCGAATGGTTGGTGCAGCCGAAATACATCGTAATGGACGACGAGACGTACATTTAAGCGGACGCCAAGCAGATCCCCGACCTGCATGTACCGGAAGATGAAGGTCGACAAATTAGCCAAGAAGTACTTGGTGAGGCAGATGACCTGTGGGTGGGGCAAACTCAGAGAGCCGTACATAACGACTGACATCATCATTGATCAAATATATAGAGACCCTTCTTCCGGTCCCACGAAGGTGATACTCTGTTTTGGCCAAATCTGGCATCGTGTCATTACGCGAAATCGGTGATGAAATGGTACGAAGCCAACGATGTGATTTTTATGGTGAAGAAGGCAAATCAGCCAAAATCACAAGAACATTGGTCAATAGGGAAAATTCTGGGCGATTATGAAGGGCAAGCACCGGGAAACAGGGATGGTCTTCGAAAACGACAAGGATTTGAAGAAAGTGTGTAAGAAAGATGGCGCAAGTGTTGCACAGGAGTTGATGGGTAGCGTTAAGTCCAAAATGCGGGCATTTAGTCTAGGAGAGGAGGTTGAGTAAACCAGCTTTGCAAAAACATAGCTAATTTGTGTTTATTTATTTCCTGAGAGTATCAAAAATATCCGACTTAAAATAAATGTTTGATGTTCATTTTGAATTCAGTCTTTAAATTTGAGTTCAGTCTTTAAATAGAAGTACTTCTATTTTTTGAGTTCAGTCTTTGAATAGAAGTAAAATATCCAAAAAAGGTGACATTATGCAGCCCAAAACATCTTTTTTTTTATGTTTATTGGTTCTCGAGTTTCTATTAGTATTTTTATGGATGCATAGAAATATTTGTTGATATCTGCAAATCTATTCAAGATGCCTTATCGACTCCTGCAATATTATTTTCAAACAGTGCTGTAAGCCGATGTACTAACAGGAACAAGGTCCTGCTTTAACAATACGATCGTGTCTCGGACCCCCCCCCCCCCTTGAAAGAATTTGGGTTATTACGACTCGTTGGCACTTGTCAGGTGAAATCTGGACATTTATATTTTGGGCCTGACATGTTAATAAAAAAAAAGTTCGCTTTTTGCAGCTTAAGAATGTCAAATTATGTCTGGGACAACTTTTTTTTTTCTTGTTATATGTTCCAAAGGTACTGATTTTAATTATGTATACACTAAGATTTTTTTTACAGAAATCTGTAAAATTTTACCAAATTCTCAACAGCTTAACGTTTGGTAATCCGATTTTACGGTTTTCGATAAAACTTTACAAATTCCGGTAAAATTTTGACAGATAACTGTCTAAAATCTAAAAAAATCTAAATGTGATACAAAAGTAGTCGGCTGCCAGAATCATCAGTGAATAGAATTTCGTTAGTAAAAACACTTGACTTCTCAGTTTATGAAAAAAAAATACGAAATGCGCTCCCAATTAGAACAATTATAATCTAGCTGTTTAACCCATTAGAAATCTTCCAAAACGCCACTGTCTTCCAACATTATTCGAAGCGCCTCAAATGCAAACTAATTGCGTTTGCGCAAACAATTACCACTTCCAATTAGGAGCATTATCAACGAACTGATTCGTCATCGCAACCGGCTTGTTTCGTTATTTCCTCAAATGGCTGAAAAATCCATTATAAATATTCATTCCAAAACGCCAGATGAATTGGCAAAACGAAACGAACCTAAGCGATCGCGTTGATGCGAAGACGTGAGATGGTAATAATTGTCCTTCAAACTCAAGCATCCCCATCATCAAGGAACAGGAGCGAAGAGATCTCCCCTCCCATACCCCCTCGAAAGCTATTTACACGGCCGATTACAGCTGGGTGGAAAGTAGGTAAACGAAATATTCAAGTTTACCATCAAGCGGCAAACAGCTTCTCTTCAGCTGTCATCTGCGTCAGAATGCTTTTCGCTGGATGAAAGCCAACCAGGTAGGCTGGGGGTGGTGGTTCATAATAATGATTACCGGACGCGCTCGGATTTGCTCCATTCGATGGTTTCTCTATGGAAAGGGATAAACACAAAAGTCGAACAAACAACGACTTGGCGAGGGAGGGAAAAACTTTTGTCATACGGCTTAGCCAACCGACCAAGAAGCGGTTTCTGCGAGCCAACGAACAGTGCCGTGGCCAGCCTTCTGTCGAAGACAAAAACAAACAAATCAACCCCCGCGCTCGGTACGCCTTTGATGGTCGATGGCAGCCCAAGAGTGTAAAATCTGGCAAAGAAAACAAACAACAATTGCCGATTCTATGGGAGTACGGGACGGATGGACGTGGGAGAAGTTTGAGTGTTTCCCAAATGGCGGTGGAGAAGTAATATAATTATGCGATAAGGCGCAAAACATAATTAGTTACGCTTAATTTAGCAACGAATGGTCCGGCAGTGACGTGTGCTTCATTACTGGGTGGAAACGGTGATTCGTGCTAGGATGGCAGTTGGAGGAGATTGTTGTTCTAATGTGTTGGGTCTTCTGGTCATTGTAGAGGCTGACTGATAGTTTAGTTCCAGCTATAGCTGAAAAGATAAATACCATCTGTATCTACAACTGGCAACCCTTTTTCTACAATGCATTTCGTCGAAGGGATAAGAAAGAAATCACTATAACTTTTTGATACCAAAATTATTATTCAATAGATTTATCCTGGGTTCTGAACTTTAATTGTGCTTACTTTATTGAAAGACAGAGATTTCTTATTGAATCTTCTGATAATTCATCGAAATAAAACTTGCAATAATCATCTTAACTAAAATGGACTAGCTGAACATCAAAGTTGGATATTACTTTAGCTCTCGGAAGGTTCTCCAAAGAACGATCCATCTTCGCCCAAGGGATCCTCCTCCTCCACAAAATTGAGAAAATGTTTTCGTTGATTAATTTATCAATTATCCCGTGTATTATGCTTCATTAAAGCGCCACTGCTGGGAGTCGGTCAGCTTCGATAGAACCTTCGCACGATCCGACTCGTATGCGGGAAGATGAGCTTGTAATAATGGGAATGTGAAATCTCCACCCACAATTTCTCACCCCCACACAGCATCATCATCATCATCGCCACCATGTTCGCTTGGTGCTGCTACCGACAACAATGAATACTTTCCGGCGGCGCACAGAGGTGTAATAATGACAAAAACCTGACCACCATTATTGACTGCTGTTTCGAGTGATCTTTGGCATTGGAACAGAGCAAGAAGTAAAAATAATTAAATTTAAATTTGAAAAAAAAAACCGCGCTATGGACAGCACGCATTTAGGTTGGCATGCCAGCGAGAATAGTCGCTAGAAAAGTTTCTTTTTTTGTTGGCCTTGGTCTTTGGCCGGGCCTTCTGTGGGGGGGGCATAGAACAGAAAAAAAAAAAATATATTTTATCCCTCCCTGCTTCCCTTTTTAATTAGGGAGATTGGAGAACAGAAAAAGGACAACACCAGCGCAGAAAAAGAAAAAAGCTCTCGGCGCGTGAGGAGGACGTACGGACCACGGGCCCACAGTGTTTGAAATCGCCGATTTTACGATCAAAACTAAATTACTTCTAAAATATTGGTTTTAGAGTTTTTATTTATTCTAGAAAGTTTTCAGATATCATAAGGCGCACATTGTGATATTAAAAATTTGGTGATTAATCTTCCTAGAAGTGAGATAAAAAACTTACTTTTCCAACAAATGTAGATAGAGACTTGATGTCTTCAGCAAAGTTGTAGAAAATGTTGATACAAACAACATTGCTGAAGACATAAAAGCTCTATGTATAAAGGTTATTGAAATATAAAATATTAATTATTCAATACCTCTAAAAACCAGTTTTTTAACATAACTTTTTTAGATAATTTTTTACGTATTTGTGATCTTCAACAAAGTTGTTTGAGACAATGAAATACACATTTTTGTCGAAGCAAGCAAGGCTCTATCTTAAAAAACATATTCACTATTATCAATTTTCTTGAAATTTTTGGTCAACTTTCACCATAAATTACTTCTTTCGGTGCAAAATTGTGCAACTGATTCACATGGCAGATTAAAGTTCTAACTTTTCACTATCGTTGGATGGGTGCAACATGTTTGGGCAAAAGTAGGCTGGGGTGGTTACATATTGATCAAATATCTATGATTATTAAATCTAATGTGTTTGTTTGTTGTATAGAGGGGGGGGCTAATGAAAAATTACAAAATAAATCAATTTTTCAATGTTGTATCCTTCTACAATTCTATATACGGTTACAAAATACTATTTTGTTTCATAAAACAACACGTCGCTGTTTTAATAATATAATAATAATAATAATAATAATAATAATAATAATAATAATAATAATAATAATAATAATAATAATAATAATAATAATAATAATAATAATAATAATAATAATAATAATAATAATAATAATAATAATAATAATAATAATAATAATAATAAAAATTACAATAACAATAATAAAAATGATAACAGTGATGGGGCTAATTTTTAAATGGAACTAATATTATGAATAACGCAGAGGCAGATAACTAATTATATTTTTAAGCTATTTCAAACAAAGTTTTATTCTGATTTGTATCTGAAATACAGTAAAAGCATCAATAGAGTCTTAATTTTTATTTTCCTTATAACATTTTATTCGTTGTCATCTGATGTATCTGAAGTTGTATCTGAATCAGCTAGTAGGGATATGGCATCTGCCGATAGAGGATTAATAGCTTTTTTCGGCCATGCACGAGCTTCAGTTACCATTGGATCCGATGATAAGAGCAACCAGTATAACAGGTCCAAATTCGCACTTTGTCTAGAGAACTTTCGCGTGTGATGTTCTCGAAATCTGAAAATGGCAAATTATTATATGTATAGGTATAAATTTTTTGTTGTTCAGTTAAATAGAAATTTACCTCTTCCATTCCTTGTTTTTAGCCTCCTGAGCCTCTTCAGAGAGTTGGCCGATCGGGACCAAAAAATTGTCCATAACTATAGACCCGTGGATGAGAATCTTATGCACGCTAGCAGGAAGATAATACCACGGATAATACTCATAGATATGTTTGTAGCTTATGGAATTAGTTCATATTTCCAGATGTTTAAAGTTCCGAGGAAAAATGTATATTGAACTAAATGGATGTTATTTTCCATTTGAGAACTCCCTGGAGTTGATGTTTTAGGATTTACATGCAATACCCAGTCGAGTTATTAGTACACGACACTGACGAAATCTGCACATTGTAGACGAAATACGCGTATCTGTCAAGATAAGCAAAGCTAGTTGGAATTAAAAGGAAAAAAAAAACATATTTTTCTTCCCATGTCTAGTTATAACCAGATATAGTATATTTTGGAAAAATTTAGATCGGAACAAAGATCTAATGATCTTCAATAATAACCTGGAACCTTTTGCATTTACTCCAGAGAGTTTTTGGTTAACTTACACCAACCTGTCACATTAACACTTGTTTCAGCTTTGATATCTGGTCCTCCATGAATTAATGCCATCATAAACTGCCTAGAGATTGATGTTTCCACATGAGAAAGTTCTGGGATAAGCTAGACCCAGATTTCACTTCAATACTTGTTTCAGCATTGATGTCGGGTCCTGCATGAATTGGTACCACACCTAAAAATTACCAAAAGATTGATGGTTCCACTTATAGATATGCCTCTAAACTCCAGAGAGTTCTTGGATAACGGTTTTGGTTTTTTCAAGCGTAAATACAAGAGAAAAAGACTGATTCTACCATGTTTATCAGTTGTTTGCTTTTATTTACTTATAACCCTGAAAAACTTGGAATTTTCTTGATGATCACACATGTTTGCTCAATTTTGTTTTTGATTCTCATCCACGGGTCTATAGTTATGGACAATTTTTTGGTCCCGATCGGCCAACTCTCTGAAGAGGCTCAGGAGGCTAAAAACAAGGAATGGAAGAGGTAAATTTCTATTTAACTGAACAACAAAAAATTTATACCTATACATATAATAATTTGCCATTTTCAGATTTCGAGAACATCACACGCGAAAGTTCTCTAGACAAAGTGCGAATTTGGACCTGTTATACTGGTTGCTCTTATCATCGGATCCAATGGTAACTGAAGCTCGTGCATGGCCGAAAAAAGCTATTAATCCTCTATCGGCAGATGCCATATCCCTACTAGCTGATTCAGATACAACTTCAGATACATCAGATGACAACGAATAAAATGTTATAAGGAAAATAAAAATTAAGACTCTATTGATGCTTTTACTGTATTTCAGATACAAATCAGAATAAAACTTTGTTTGAAATAGCTTAAAAATATAATTAGTTATCTGCCTCTGCGTTATTCATAATATTAGTTCCATTTAAAAATTAGCCCCATCACTGTTATCATTTTTATTATTGTTATTGTTATTTTTATTTATTATTATTATTATTATTATTATTATTATTATTATTATTATTATTATTATTATTATTATTATTATTATTATTATTATTATTATTATTATTATTAATATTATTATTATTATTATTATTATTATTATTATTATTATTATTATTATTTTAAAACAGCGACGTGTTGTTTTATGAAACAAAATAGTATTTTGTAACCGTATATAGAATTGTAGAAGGATACAACATTGAAAAATTGATTTATTTTGTAATTTTTCAACAACCATTAGCCAGATTTAATAATCATGGATATTTGATCAATATGTAACCACCCCAGCCTACTTTTGCCCAAACATGTTGCACCCATCCAACGATAGTGAAAAGTTAGAACTTTAATCTGCCATGTGAATCAGTTGCACAATTTTGCACCGAAAGAAGTAATTTATGGTGAAAGTTGACCAAAAATTTCAAGAAAATTGATAATAGTGAATATGTTTTTTAAGATAGAGCCTTGCTTGCTTCGACAAAAATGTGTATTTCATTGTCTCAAACAACTTTGTTGAAGATCACAAATACGTAAAAAATTATCTAAAAAAGTTATGTTAAAAAACTGGTTTTTAGAGGTATTGAATAATTAATATTTTATATTTCAATAACCTTTATACATAGAGCTTTTATGCCTTCAGCAATGTTGTTTGTATCAACATTTTCTACAACTTTGCTGAAGACATCAAGTCTCTATCTACATTTGTTGGAAAAGTAAGTTTTTTATCTCACTTCTAGGAAGATTAATCACCTAATTTTTAATATCACAATGTGCGCCTTATGATATCTGAAAACTTTCTAGAATAAATAAAAACTCTAAAACCAATATTTTAGAAGTAATTTAGTTTTGATCGTGAAATCGGCGATTTCAAACACTGTGCAATGGTAGACTAGCCCCTTCTAAGTGCCAGTTTTTATGTCGGTTGATTTTACAACAGTGCATTGTTGAAGACTTTGTAGGGGAATCTCGAATCCAATGTTTGTGTCTTTTTTATTGGTTGTTGCTTTTGGTTGGGGGGGCCCCGTTTGTGGAGGGAATGATGTACATTAGAAAAAATTTTTTTGGGTTTTTGGAAAGCGGAGGGGAAAAGTGTTGGGCGGGGGTCTTTTTTTTGATGGTTTTCAAAGTGGAAAACTGACTAGTGTGCGTTGAGAGGTTGGAGGTTGTTTTTTTTTTGTACCTTTTGTGGACTCTGTCATATGCTTTCATAATATCCAAGGTTACGATTTCACAGTGCTCTCCTTTACTTGCAGCCTCCGTAATCACGTCGTCTAATTCTGATAGATATCTTGTTGGTCCCTTCCCCTTCCGAAAAGCATATTGCCTGTGATGTAATTTGCTGTTTTCCTCTAAATAAGCCATGAGACGATGATTCACCATTCGTTCCATTATTTTGGCCACACAACTCGTTAGCGAGATAGGACGAAAGTTGACTTCATTTCTGTTTCTTGCATCTTTGGGGATCGGAATGATTATGCTATTTTTCCATTCGATAGGTATTTCTCCGTTGGACCAGATTCGATTGAAGGCTTGCAAGAGACTAACCTTACAATGAAAAGGAAGTCGTTTCAGCATGGGATAACCTATTTCATCTGGTCCAACCGATGTTCCTGCTGTGCTATCCAATGCTCGGAGCAGCTCATGGATCGAAAAGTTTTCATTCAGGACAATGTCGTCATCCGTGTCAAGTTCGAGTTCAACATCTTCCCTTTGCTGTTTATACTTCAAAAACGCTGTTGGGTAACTTTTAGTGGCGGAAGAGGCTGCAAATAAATCAGCAAGGTGATCGGCGATTGTTGTGGGATCGTTTACGTGTTCTCCATTGATGATGATTCCAGGTCCCTTAGCGCGTTTCTTCCCAGTTAGTCTATTATAGTTTTGCCATAGTTCGGAAGTAGATGTACTGCTGGTGAATATTTGTTGGAACTCAGTCCAGGATTTTCGTTTCGCTTCCTCCACAGCTTTCCTTGCTTCTACTTTTGCTTCATTAAACTGCTGCTTTGCCTCGCTTTTTCTTGGGTTGTCGTCGGTCATCTTCCTTAACTTCCGTAACGCTTTTCTTCGCTTCCGTATTACTTTACCTACTTCTTGGTTCCACCAGATCTGTTTCTTTCTCCCAGGTACACCGCTGCTTCTTGGGATAGACTCCAATGCTGCTTCAAATATATCCCGAGTGATATCTTGGATATTGACTTCAGAGTCGGCTGGGATTTTCTGAGAAACGATATTTTCGAATTTAATCCAGTCGGCATCCTTATATATCCATCTTTGTTTTTGAAAGGGTGGTAGCAGCCGGGGTGGCAGTTCCAATGTGAATTGGAAAATGATCATTGCCATGCAAGTCCTCTTCGCAGTACCAATAGAACTTGGATGCGAGGGTATTGGAGATGAATGAAACGTCGATTGAGGTGAACGAACCCGAGGTGCAATGGTAATGAGTTGGTGATCCATCGTTCATTGCAAGGAGGTTGTTTTCGATTGCCCATTCGAGTAGTAGTCGACCCCGAAGGTTAGAATTACAGCTACCCCAGACTTCGTGTGATGCATTGAAATCACCACAGAACAGATAGGGTGGTTCAAGAGTAAATAAAAGATCGCGTAACTTACTGATAAGCTCCTCACTGTTTAGAGTATGAGGTACGTAGAGAGAAATGACTGTGATATTCCATGGCTTTCCTATTCTAGCGATGCAAGCGTGTAAGTCGGAGTTATTTTGAATGGATTGGAATGGAATATCTTTACGAATGCCAAGCCCGGCTATCCCATTACCCAGCTTTTCCGGTCAGCTGCAGGTGAACCATTGGTAGTTGTTTTTCAGAAGGTTTTCAGTTTTCCTGGTCATCATCTCTTGCAGGCAGATTGTTATGGGGAACCTCTTTTCCACGATGCTGCGGAACTCGTTGTAGTTTCGCCACACACTGCGCACATTCCATTGAAGTACGATTGTTTCTTTGTAGTTATTCGTGTAGTGTATAGGCAACTCATCCGAACGGTTCGGATTGACTGGCGGATTATGGGCTGTAAGAGAGGATGACGATGCAGAAATTGTGTGTTCTCTAAACGAATTGTGGTTACTTGCCTGAGATTGCAAGTTCCCCGCACCAGCAGCCGCCATAGGAATGGAAACGTCTATGGTCGGGGCCGGCGCAGGGTCTTGCGAGGGGTTTACGGACCCCGGTCCGATGCTACTGGAAGGCCTGGTTGGGTTTTTCTCTGGTTGGTTGGGTGTATTCAGAATAGACGATTCTTGGCAAGGCTGTTGCGGAGGTATTTCATCCATAGAGAAATCCCCCTCATCTTGGTTAATTATTTGTGTGTGCTTCATGGTTGAGCTAATGGGTGTGTTTGTCGGGTCGTAGTTGATAGCTAACTTGGAGAATGATGGAGTTTGTTTCATAGATGTTGATGAACCGGCGACATTCAGAGCAGTGGTGCCATTTCGAGAACGTTGAAGTAAATCATAAGCCGTTGCGTTTAATAGGGCGACCAGCGGAAGGGCTGGTGGATGATGGTGGCTTCTATCAAAGGTGAACTTCGGCGGGGATATTTGTGGTGCCTGTTCTATAATGCTGCGTGATTTTAATTGGTTGTGATTTGCTGATAGCGTATTGTTGCCTAGCGTCTCATTGGTCCTTCTAGGGGAATAGGCATCAAAACCCTTGTCCGTCCCTTTTCCGCCAATCCAAGTGTAACCTGGGTTGTTCACTAGTTCCGGTTGGATCATAGCTTCCGCATTGACGGGGTCCCGGCAGCCCGAGGCTTCCATCGTTTGCTTCATCATGTTGCTTGGCTTGCTATGGTCGATTGATGTAGTTGTTTGTGTAATTATCGGATTGATTGTTGAAAAAGTTGGAGGAGTCATTTCCATTTTTTTATTGTTTTCTTGTTCTTTTTCTTTTTTTTCTTTTTCTTTTTTGTACGTACTGTTATTGACCGATAGAACTATTACTGTTGCATCGATTCATCTGTCTCCACAGACAAAGTCGACTGTTTCGAGAATTTCAGAGCCGGTTGGGTGGTCATGTTGATTTGGTTTTTTGTATTATTAATTATGCTATTATTTTTCTTTTTCTCTTTTTTGGGAGGTGAACGAGAGTCTTTACGATTTTCGGAGTCCCTTTTATAATTACTACTTCGGCTGCGACTTCTGGTTTCGTATGTATTTGTAGTTGGTGGCATTAGATCGATTGTTGGAAGGGTACGATTTGAGATGGGCATTGTATTCCCTTTCCTTTCGGTTTCTCGAGATCTGTGCGTTGATGATTGGGTCGGTGGTTGAGTGAAAGCTTCTCTGGAAATTTTCTCTGATTGATTTTGTTGTTGTTTCGGTAAATTATTATCTGCTTCCTGTTCTGATGATTTGGAGCGACATGTCTCAGGGATGGCTGGTGCAATAATTTCTTTGCGTTGTTGGTTTACTAATCGAAGGGAAGCAATTTCCTTATCTTTATTATAAAGAGCGTTTTCAAGAACACCTACTCTGGCAACCAAGTCCTCGATAGTTCCGTGCTCTCGTACGATATCCAATCGATTGCTTTTACTGAGAGCTGTTTCCAGAGCTTGAATGCGATCATCTTTACGGCGTACCTCTGCTTGGAGGCTAATAATCATTTGACGAAGCTCTCCCATTTCTGAACTACTAGCTTTATCTGATCTCTGATTCAACATCGATTCCAAGTTTTCGATCTTTTGGTCCTTTTCTGCTAATTGGCTGGAAAGATCTGTGATGGTCTGATCTTTGCTAATGTTAATGACCCCAGCGAACGTTTCCTGACTTTGTGAGGCCTCGAATAGTCTCCTCGCTGCCGGGTAGGATATCCCCTTGTTGATCCGAATATGCTGGATGGCGTCCTCGGTTTTGTAAACCGGACAACTCCTGCTGAGCATGGAATGCTCGTTGGTATTACATCGGGAACAGAACTGCGGCTCAATGCATTTTATACCGTCAACAATCGTGTGTTGTTTTGCGCAGTTCCCACATGTTGGAGTCTGCTGCTTGCAACGAAGTTTTGGATGACCGAATGCAAAGCACTTGTAACATAGCATTGGCGCCGGATAATACGGCCGGGTTTTGAATCGCCGGTATCCAATTTCGACATGCTCTGGGATCCTGGCACCATCGATGGTCAGTATGACTGTAGCTGTAGTTTCCGTTTCTGCACCGTTGCGTCGCGTAATTCGTCGGAGACCCGATACCTTCTGATGCTTCAGGTAATCCAAAATTTCGTCATCTTTTACTTTGATTAAGTCTCGGCAGTTAATTACACAGCGGGCACTGTTTAGGTTTGTGTGTTTAGTGATTTTTATCGCAGTTCCGTCTTCTAGTTCAGCCATGTTAAGCAGACGTTCATATTGCCACTTGCTGCGAACTTTCAGGGCATACGATCGCCCTCCCGCTTCCGGGAATGCGCCTTCGATTTTTCCGTTGATCCAATTCTCCACCGATTTTCGTAGCAAGAAGGGGTGCTCTGGCAGTTTTCCACAGACAGGCTCTAACTTCAGAACTACGATTTCACCGTGGTTGCCAAGAGGGTCCATAAAACTAGGCAGAGTAGCTCCAGCGTAGGATCCATCGATGTAAGTTGTTCCTCCCCTGTCAACCCCGGGTAGGGGTGGAAATCCCCGGTCCAGCGCCATGGCTGGTGGGGACGGAGGGAGTTTACCAATCACCGATAACCAATGTAATTACTTCGACACGCGCCACACAGGAATAATGCACTCGCGACGGAAAAGTACTCCGAGCTACAAAAAATCTAACTATATAAAGTATTCGCACTATTTCCGATAGTTCAACAAGGCAGTTTTGATTTTTCTACACACAGTGTTGGCCAGATACAATCAACAACAAAATTTTTGTTTTCTCTATTCTATCTGTTCACACCACACAGACGGTGGTAGCTGTTTGTTGTAGAGAACAATATCACTACTGTATGTGCTGAAGCAATGGCAGTTGATTGGGAGCGTCACTTAATCTAAAAATCACTTTTTTCGCACTTCTCGCGGGTGGTGATTAGATATCCGTACTGCGCTGCGATACTTGGTCAGGCCGCGAAAATACTCACGGTAGTTTTATAAGTAAGCACGCGAAGATTCACTTGCGACGGATAAAATAACACTCTTCTAGAGACAAAGGTGACCGAACGTAACGAAGCCGAACTGTCGAGGACTTAATCTTAATCTTAATTGTTATTACTCAGGAAATTCGTTAATGAAAAGGGGAAAGTTTTAAAAAATGTTTTTTAAAAAAGTCGTTTTTTCATAAAAGAGAGTTTTTTGGGGGGAATAAGGAAAATATATGGAGATCTGTCCGTTCATAGTGGGCCTAAAAAGTTATACGGGGGCGGGAATCTAGGAAGGAGGGGTGTGGGGAACGGGGGGGAGAAGGGGGGGAAGGGGTCTGAGAAAGTGATTTGTAAAACTAGAACAATTAATTTCAACGGACTAAGCGACCGCTCGGAATGGGAAAGTTCCTTTTGAATCCCGATCAGTGCATCCCTCGGTACAGTATTCCACGTGCCATATGCATCGCAGCGTGACGTTCAAACGTTCTGGCATTCTGGCGCCGCATGCCATCGGATGCGCAAATTTATGCAATTGTTTCGATTAACGATTCGGAATTGATTGATGGAAAATTACTTGAATCAGCGCGGAGCAATTAAACGTAATATCGTAAAACTTTATTCCGCTCTTCTAGTGCTGCCAATGCCGTCGTCATTGGCTTTAAAAGAGAACTTGCACTCATAATTCTTCCGTTTTAGACGACGGCTGGCAGATGCAACTACGTTTAATGTCTGCAACCATCTGTTCCATAATATTCAACATTCCTTCTTAGGTGCATCTTGAACGATCGATTGAAGACGGCACGAAACATTGTCGTATCTACCATAATCAATATGCAGTAGACGTCGGCAAGTGCGCAGCATAAATTGTTGATTGTGTTTTTCGAACATGCTCAACAGTGTGATTGAAATCGAAATATGAGTGCATAAATAGGTATGCTACATTCTTGATGATATTTGGTTTTCAATAAATAACAATCATCAACTTGGATCACTGCCATAATCTTTCCACAAAATTGGTAGCTTTCCACACAGAAAAAAATGATCCTTCACCATCCCAAGCGACAAAGTTTCTGTCTTTCAGTTTACTGAAAGCCAGGGTTTTAAGTTGAATGAAGTGGAAGACTCGCGAAAACGACGAAAACTATTTTTTTATAACACAAGAAAGAAAGAACGCCATCATCATTCTCCCTGTAAAAAAAGCAAAGGATGAACAAACATAAAATTCCACAGTGCATAGCTGCATCATACATGCAACTATGCATGCATGGAAAACCCTTCAAAATGCCACTTGAGCAAAGTAAAGAAGCAAAAGAAAGCCAGAGAGTGGGAAAACTGTCGTAAATTCCTCTTATCACATGAGCAGTTAATTTTTATGGATTTGGGTCAAAACTATTGATGGTTTTAGGGATCCGCGAGGCGTTCGGAGCAGCAGAACAGGATGGCGCTTCGAAAGGCAGTAGAAATTTTGAAATAGTTGCATATATCATAGAAGCATGCGGGAGATGTTCCATCGCATCGTCGGACCGAGATATGATAGTTAGAGCAGCATAATGGATGAAAGCAGATAGGCTGCACTTTGAATAGACTTATGGACCAGGGAAAAACAGGAAGCAGATGCCCATGGAATTACTGCCAGGTCAGCTATTTTGTTAGCGTATGCTTTGTGGCGATTGTGTAATGAAAACCATTTCGGTTTGAGCAAATTGTGCAACCTCATGGTGAACTGAATATTTAGAATTAAGATGTTGAAACAGTGATATTTAAGCTGAAACCATTCATTAAGTTGTCTTCCGAGTTTTGGAACAATTACCATCCAACCCACAATATTCAAACATTGTAAAGAAGTCACCCCGGGCGCAGTGAACCGAATGATTCATTTTTCCAATCTCGTGCGAGGGTAAAACCAACAACGCGTCGTCGTCGAACAGGCTCTTCCTAAATTTATCGACAAAGTAATAAATTTGTGGAGGCTGGGAGTATGAGAAAAGGAAAAAAAAGCTTGCACACCGCGAAAGTGAGGATTGCAGACAGGCTCACCTCTTATCGGTGGTTGGCATCTACGGTTGCGTACACGCATAATTTCGGGATCGGCACGCAAAAAAGGAACAAGCTAAACCGGGATAAAAGGGGATGAGCAATGTTTTCAGTTTTTTAATCATGTTTGCGAGTATGTATGTGGTGGGAGGCTGAATTGCAATGCGGCAGACGGAATGTGTTTTGATCTAGATGGCAGTAAATTTTAAAAGTAAATTAGGTAATTTTGAGTACACGGCTGAGAGCTGTTGACGTTGACGAAGACAACGTTAAACCGTTTTGAAATGTTGCATTTTTTTGCTAAAGATTAGTGACATAGCTATCAGGTGGACTGAAAAGTCCCGGTCGTAACATAGAAAACACGGATTTTTTAGATCAAAATTGGCTTTTTTTCGTCAATGTAATCTCCATCAAGTGCATCACAATCATTGTACCGCCACACTAGCAGTTCAATAACCACTTTTGTAGAACGATTTTTTGCCTCAAATCAGGCCAACGTTTAAGCGATTCATTCGAGAGAAATGTCTTACCGGTGATACAGAAAAAAAAATTGAGGATGAGTTATGTCAGTGACAAAGCTACAAAGTTGACGTAGAATTCCTTGTTGATGAGAAAAAAATGATGCCATCGAATTAATAAATTTCTACTATATATTATTAAATCCCAGCAAAATCCAACGTCTGTCATGAACGGCACGCCGAGCGTGTCAGTGCCGGTGGCCAGTATACTTGGCTGTTTGGGTCCGGGGAGCTATGTCGTAGATCAATTTGTGATCACACTCCAAGGCGTGCGCGCACGTGTGAACGACGCAACTTCTGGCAGGCATTTCGTACTATAAATTTCCCCGTTCACGGCCAGTCCGGAGCGAAAGAAGAGCGGCTTTGACATCCCCTTCTCGCTAATTGTCAGCCTTCCTTCGTGGGGGAAGTAAAATACGAAGTGCCCTGTCAGTCGTTGCCATCCAGGGTCTCGTCGTCCATCACCACCGCCACGTCGCGATTCGCCGGGAAAATCGAGTTGACCATCTTATTCAGCCGCTGCCGCTGCCGTCATTGCTTGCAGCTCCGAAACCAGTGGACGTGACTTCTGCTTCCTGACATGTTCATGTTCACCAGGTACTTTTTCACTGTTTAGCCGGTTGAACCGACCTCCCGGCCAAGCGCACGCAGCGATATAGCCACTTTTCCCTCGGTCTTCCTCTTCAGCATCTTTTGGAGCTTCCTGTCGCTCAGGGTCGTCGGCCGTCCGGAACCGGACTTTCTTTCGGTGCTTTGATTGTTGTCTAACAGTGCCAAGATGTTGTAGATGATGGAACGGGCGTATCCGGCGTCCACAAAGTGCCGCACGATGTCCGTTTTCGACGCGGCGGGGTGCTGTTCTTTGAACGCGCACACTTCTGAACGGAGTTGCTTCACTTTTTGCCATCACGGTTAGAGTTCGACTGATAGAGCTGTCAAATTTTGTCTGCTGACTCATGGGTTACTATGATTGATACTGCATGGGTAGTTTTGTCAGTGCGGATGAAGGTAAACTCATGAAAAATCGGCAATTTTTGTCCATTTTTTTTTTAAATGGAAACGTTACATGCTAAATAGTTCTTGCAGAAGAACATTTTTAGAGGTTTGAAAAAATCCCAAAGAATCCACAAATCATTGTAACGTAAATTTCTTGATATACTTGGCTATCATACAAACTGCCCAAGTAACACCACTTGTCATATTAATGTTAAAAATACACCTTTTAGACAAAGCTCAAGTTTTTTTCCTAACGCCAAAAACTTAATTTCATACACGCATATAACCGAAAAAGCGCAATAAATGTGGCATTTTTGAACATCTTTTAGGTCAAACCAGATGTTTTGTAGAACATCCATAAGACAAATATTATGTTCTATGGATGCTTAAAACAGCATGCTTATAACATAATGATATGTGTCAAAGTAAGCACGGTACTAAAATGAATAAAATTAAAAAAATATAAACAAGATTTTTCAATGGCGAAAGGATATCGTAGCTAATAGTATTTTATGCGTTAAAGATGATTGTTCATTACTTTTTCAAATAGGAAATTGAAAATGGAAGTTGTATCAAAATTGTATATACGGCTCAAGGTTAGCAGTGCAACTTTCCGTTTTACCTTTCCTAACTTCATGCGCCATTGATTGGATAAAAAACGTAGAAGGTACCCCGAATAAATTATTGAATTTGAGTGAGATTTCTTTATGGAATCCACCAAAATCAACATGGCGATTTTCAAAGTTCACAGTCCTACAGTACGGGTAAAAACATTAGTAACACATTTAATTTTCAAATGTTCGATTTTTATTTTCTGCGTTTTTTTTGTATAATTGAACAGAGTAATGTCAGTATGGAGGAAAATACAAATACAATTTTTTTTATTATGTTGTACATCTCAAAAGACTCCCCCACAAATAAAGCGTAACAATTTATAACAAATACTAAACAACCTCCCAAACTGTTGCTTTACGTAACATTTGAAATCCCTATGCCCAATTCGGCTACTATTTGAATCAGTGAGTTGCATCACAATCTTACATTTAGGTAGTGTTTATTTTTATTCCAATATTTCAAATAAACATTATATACATATTTTCAGCCGTCACTGTATTGGATCCACGATCTATTCTGAATAATTTCACTATTGTATGAGGATGTTAAAAATATGTCTAAAGTTCATCTTGAATGCAACCTTTCAACATATTTACAAACATCTAGCATACACGCTATATCCAAACAACCCAAAATTAAGTACGTTTGACTCAAATCAGTCAAAAGTATGGCTACTCAAAAGTGAGTAAAGATAGTTCGTAGTGGTAAGATGACAAACAGTCACCGATGTTTTCAAGAAGTAAAATTTAAGTTGATCGAACAAACATAGAACAAAAATGTGTTCGCTGTCCTGGTATCACGTTTGAACCGAATATGTGCAGCAAAACATCCTCAAAACTTTTTCAAGGGTAGACATGGTTGGTATTTCATCCTCACGACTTCTTTACAACAAAGTTCTTATATTCTTGTCAAAGAAGATGTTTCTGGTGTTACTTGGGTGTTTGATGTTGATTTCATGGGAATACTGTGAATTAAAAAAGGAGAAATTTTGTTTTTTAAAAAAAAAAATTTTTTTATTTTATTTTCACTGTTGTTTTTACTAGAAAGATAACAAATTTGTGGAGAATTCCTGGAGATCTTGGAAGAAATTTGGACCAGAGCTTCTTCTAGAAGCCCACTTGTCGCAAAACTGTTGTGGAAACTTCCAAGCGTCTTAATTTTGCTTCATTCTATGTTATTGCAACACCTCGAGACAAAAAGGTGCATCATGGGTCATAAGATTTGTTCTACGGATCCAATGTAGATTTGCAGGAATTCTAAGAAATCTGTTAGAATTATTGCAGGTGAATTCGAAAATTCTGGAATAATTTCATAGGAATTCTGTGTTAAGTTTGAAGGGAATTTCGATGAAAATTGCGGGGATAGATTTTTTGCTGTTTCAAGTAAAACTTTTGTTGATTTCATAGTGATGGTTCATTAGGTCCAGTGCCATTTGGCCAAATGTCATTAGGTCAACGGGTCACAAAGCTGAATTGGTTGTTATGCCGAATTTGTTGTAAGGCCGAATCACTCATTAAGCTGACAGATAATTCATTCACTTGATTTTGTTTGCTTGGAATCGCTTCCTGTTTTTATTTCAAAGATGGAAAAGCTTCAATAAGGAAATTTTAGTGGTTTTAAGGTTTAAAATTTAAAAGAATGCTTATAATTGAAAGAATGTACAATCGCTTATTGTTCATTGCTTTTAATCAACTCAATCCCTTTAATGTTGAAATTTTAAAAAATATAAAGTTCTAACTTTGTTTGTTAGTAATTGACATGATTTTGAATTAGAAAGAACAGCTTATAATTTCAAGAACAAGAAAAATCCCATAATAATTCATTGATTTGATGGCAAAAAAGATTGCAAGAAATACTAAATTTAATCTTCCACAAGGGATGCTGACAGGTTGGACAGGTTGAGGATTCAAGAAAGACCTGCTAGATGCTGCATGATTGAAAAAGGATTGAAATTTCATTGGTTTCATGTCTAGAGGATTTCAAGAGATAATATTTTCCACATAAAGCCCGATTCAAAGTAAATTTGGACGCATTCAAGTGATCATAGCTCAAGAAGTAAAAAAAAAAAAGGTGGTTGAAAAAGACAACAAAAAGGGGGTTTTTTATTTTTTTTACAAATTTTTTACAACAAGTTACTTTACTCCGTTGTGTCGGATGTTGTGCCTTTTTTTTGGGGGGGTGGCCCCATGTTTCAGGTCGGTGGTAAAATGTGTCGGGGGACATTTTTCTATTATAATTTTTTTTTTTTGTTTTTTCTTTTTTTTTTTGTTGCTTGCGGGGTTTTTGTGGGTGACATTGCGCGATTTTTTTGTTCTGTGTGCTGGGGAAAATTGGGGGGGATTCTCTTTGGGGGCGAAAAAACATTGTTTGGGCATACCATTCTAGTTTTTATGGGTGGGGCGGGGAGTCGACAAAAACAAAACGTGGGTTTTTTGTTGCAAAATGAAGGGAAAATATTCCTTTTGTATTACACTTAAATTCGATTTTGCTGTTCGGTAAACAAATTGACGAAACTTTTCGGTAAACATAACATCTTACCGATTTTTCGGTAAACATAAAAATATTACCGTAATTTTGTAACACTTTACCGAACGATCTGTAATGTTAAATTTTATTTACCGTATACGGTAGAAAAAAATACAATCCATACGGTAAAAACAAACAATCACTGAATACGGTAAGAACTTTACCGAACAAAACGTAAAACGAACTCTGAATCACCGAAGCCCGGTAAAGTATTATTAACTGTCAAACTGTCAGCCATTTTCTATGAAGCCTCGTGGTTCCTGTGATCGGTTGTCCAGAAGGTGGTTTGGATATTGATTAATTTTAATTATTCCATGTATGTATGTAGAAAATAAACCAGTGTTAATTAGAGCTTTCATCCGGCTAGCTATAAATATTTCAAATGTGCTGATTGCACGTTAAACAATCAATAGGTTCGATGTAAAAAGGGATTACTATTCTAAATGATACACATGCAAAATATATTTGCTGCATTGTATCCATCTACAGGTAAAACACATCTTCACTGACCAGCATCCGATGCAGCCGACTCTCATCGTTCGTAGTATTTCGTTGACTGCGCCATATGCTGGAAAGACCTCACAGTCCCGGTCGGAATAACAACAAATATAGTTTTGTTTAATATATTCAATTAACCAATAACATCCGAATATTTTGGTGTTTAACGATAAAAACAAAAACAAAATACCGAAACGGTTCGGTAACAGACAAAAATTACCGAACTGTACGGTAATTTTTGACAGATCATCAATTCTTCCATTACCGAACTGTACGGTAGTTTTTGACAGTTCATCAAAAAAAATTGAGTACCGAACGTTCGGTAATTGATTTAATTACCGAACAGATAACCGAACGTTCAGTTGTTGAAAGTTCGGTAAAAAATTACCGAATACTGTAAAATTTTCTAAGTGTACAATAGTGTGAGATGTGATGAAAACCTGGTTTTAAGGCCAACTAAGACCGCCAACAGCTCAGAGCAAAATCAACAAACAAATTAAACCGGAAGAACCCAAAGTAGTAAAATTGAGGGATTTGTTATAATCATTTGACATATATCGACATAAAAAAGTAGCACAAATCGTCAAAATATGTATAGTAGCTAAATTTTGTTTAGGGAGCGATCGGTGTTTAGGACAAAAAGACTTAGACCCTTCTTGAAATTATGAGTTGGATTGGATTTGGATTGGATTTGGATTGGATTTGGATTGGATTTGGATTGGATTTGGATTGGATTTGGATTGGATTTGGATTGGATTTGGATTGGATTTGGATTGGATTTGGATTGGATTTGGATTGGATTTGGATTGGATTTGGATTGGATTTGGATTGGATTTGGATTGGATTTGGATTGGATTTGGATTGGATTTGGATTGGATTTGGATTGGATTTGGATTGGATTTGGATTGGATTTGGATTGGATTTGGATTGGATTTGGATTGGATTTGGATTGGATTTGGATTGGATTTGGATTGGATTTGGATTGGATTTGGATTGGATTGAGATTGAATTGGATTGGATTTGGATTGGATTTGGATTGGATTTGGATTGGATTTGGATTGGATTTGGATTGGATTTGGATTGGATTTGGATTGGATTTGGATTGGATTTGGATTGGATTTGGATTGGATTTGGATTGGATTTGGATTGGATTTGGATTGGATTTGGATTGGATTTGGATTGGATTTGGATTGGATTTGGATTGGATTTGGATTGGATTTGGATTGGATTTGGATTGGATTTGGATTGGATTTGGATTGGATTTGGATTGGATTTGGATTGGATTTGGATTGGATTTGGATTGGATTTGGATTGGATTTGGATTGGATTTGGATTGGATTTGGATTGGATTTGGATTGGATTTGGATTGGATTTGGATTGGATTTGGATTGGATTTGGATTGGATTTGGATTGGATTTGGATTGGATTTGGATTGGATTTGGATTTGGATTGGATTTGGATTGGATTTGGATTGGATTTGGATTGGATTTGGATTGGATTTGGATTGGATTTGGATTGGATTTGGATTGGATTTGGATTGGATTTGGATTGGATTTGGATTGGATTTGGATTGGATTTGGATTGGATTTGGATTGGATTTGGATTGGATTTGGATTGGATTTGGATTGGATTTGGATTGGATTTGGATTGGATTTGGATTGGATTTGGATTGGATTTGGATTGGATTTGGATTGGATTTGGATTGGATTTGGATTGGATTTGGATTGGATTTGGATTGGATTTGGATTGGATTTGGATTGGATTTGGATTGGATTTGGATTTTCGAGAGAAATGTATGTTTACCTCAATCATTTGGATTCGAATCAACAGCCTTAACGCATTTGGGGACTTCTAACCTTTAAGAAACATGAAATATCGTCAGAAAAAGGCCAAAATAAGAACATAGCCAAAACTGTTGTGTTTTTCCTATTCCAAATATTTTGTTATTATTTTAGAAAAATATGGCAAGTTCACCAATTTTGGTCATAGGTTCTTATTATGGTTACCTCTAAGAAAAACGTTAAAATTACATGCTTCGTGCATTCTGTGAGATAAATGAATGTTTACTAACATCTATGAGAATCGAATCAACAATTTTAACACATCTTAGGATCACCAAACTTATGAAAAACGTGAACAATCGTCAAACCATGGCCAAAATAAGAACAAGGCCAATATCGGTGCTTTTCTTCTTTTAGAATTGAACTAGAGAATAAAAATAAAACATTAATATAAATAATAAATATTTAAAAAAACGTGGATTATATACCTAAACTTATTCCTTTGATCGATGGAAAGATCTGTTGGATACTTCTCTGTACTTGTTTTTCATAGCAATTAAATCAAAAGAGCTTGGGTTTCACTCGAATATTTTGATTAAATTATGGTTATTAAAAACGCGCGGTTGTCTGTTGCGGGTGTAAGGCAGTCATTTTTTAATTCAGAAAAAATATATACATGCATATATTGTATGTTGTTGTTGATTCGTATTAATGTGACTTTCAGCCTGAGGTTAGTTTGTCACAGCAGAGACACAACTTAGACCCTACATATTGAACCCATGAACACATGGGTGAGGCCAACGGCATTGCCAACAAACGTCATTGTCGAATAACCGCTTTTTCAAACAAATTTAGAGAAGTTATTCAGCTTTCTAAAAGAAAAAGCTGAACAACTTCTCCAAATTTGTTTGAACAAACAGTTATTCAGCATTGATGTTTGTTCGGTTATTTCCCTTCCGAAGAAAGACGTGATCAGCGATTTGCGTCTCAGAAAATCCCAACGACGCCGACTGGAATCGATTCCAGACCTACTGGGGTGAGAGGTATATATTGTATGAAAAATGAAACTAAAATTTTACCGTTCACTAATCAACACCCCAGATTTTTTAATCCCATTCGATTCCCTATTGAATCACTCCGGTCGACCGTCCACGATGTTATATTAACAGACTTTTCGACTTTTCCGAGCCGACCAAGCGAAAATAGAGCATAGTGAAAAATTCGAAAAACGAAAACGCCGGAAAAACCAACGAAGGAAACGAGGCTTTGAAGTTTGCCATTGTTTTGCAGCTTTGATGGCATTCTCTGATCCGTCGTCGCCCCGTCATCTTGGCCCATCCCATTCACAACCCCCCAGCCAGCCCATCGAAAAATGTTCGAGATGCTATTAGTGCTTTTTCCCGCTACTAACGAGTCCTCGTACAAGCTCATAATGCTTCCTGCCTCTGCTTCTGTGAATGTGACTGTTTGTGTGAGGCCATACCCAAGACAAGCCCACCCATCACTACTCTTGCTGCTGCTGCTGACTGCTATTGAGTTTGGATATGAGGGCTGAGAAAACTTTCCATTGTGTCTCGGATTTGCCTTCCAGGGCCAGGGAGAAACATGTTTACATTTACAACAAGCTCAGGATATGATTTCCTTATCTGCCATTGCCATCGTGGGGCGTTCGCCCAGCTCTGAATGTGGGCTGCTATTTTTATCCTGCCTTAGCATGAGACTCTCCGCCAGATCAAGAATCTCTAAAGTCTGCGGTAAGCCCAGTCAGAGACCACCAGGTTGATTCAGAATTAATCTCTTCTCTTCCACCACGCACGAGGGCAGAGAGTACTTCAGATTGAGCATATTGGTTATCATGCAGTGGAAGGGGGAGGGGGCAATTCTTCCAATGATCTGCCTGCACACCACATCTTAGGCATTAGCTTTTGTAATTAGATTTTATGATCCGATTTCTCGCCCGCTCATTGTGCGGTTAATGAGAAAATGACTGTCACCTCTAGAAGACAATCCAGCCCTTGGAGACGGTGCCAAACGCGAAGCCAATCTACGGTTCAGTGTGTGGATTGAAGGCGCCTTTAAAGGAAGCGAAGCGTAATCAAGTGTTTAATTAATAACCCGTCGATAAATCAGATTGAAAGTGAAACTTCCAGCTGATGTTGGTGATGGTGATGCCGTGCTTCCCACGCCTTTTGACACATTGTCGTTGGCATTATTGTGAAGGCAGGCAGGGATTCTCGGTTGGCAGAAGAAGTTTGCCATCCGTTGAAAGCCCGAAGGTGGTGAATGTGTATGGAGTGAACGTCTCTGCTCTCAAAGGGAGGGCCAATAATTCAGCATTTGATGTGAGTCCCTCGAAGCGGAAATTAATTGCTCGTTGGCTTGGCTCGGTTCAATGCACGATCGGATATCGATTTATGGGATTCGAGTGGAAGCTGATGAAACTGTGCTGGGATGATTCATTCGAAGGTTTAGAGGTGCTAGTTCCGTTAGGTAAAGCACATCTATCATGACTGCGAAGGGGTTTTAAAGGATTTCAGGCCGTTTAGGGACGTAGGATTCACGTAAATTTCAAACCTCTGTGTGACAGGTTTTTTAATCTACCTTTCGGATCTTCCTCGGTAATGTCTTCATTTATAGGTTTTGCGATATTATTATTCGGTCACAAAAAAGCGTAGTATTCAATCAAAAAGCGTGCATCAATATGTCGCTGGCAAAATTCGGAATGGAAGACGCTGGAAAAAAATGGATTCAGACCACTAAAAAACAAGGAAAGAAGAACCGTAGCTGCCAAATAAAGTGTGCGAGTCGATGATTATTGCGACACTTTCAAACTTACGTACCTTTTTTCATACGTGACCGCAATCAACATTTTTTTCCCAGTTTCATAGAGTGCATTGTTTACATCCGCTCTGTTGTGCAGTTTTCGTTGACATTCCGGTCGAGATGGCAGAAAATCAGCAAACAATTCGCGAATGGATTTTGTTCACCCAAATGCAAAATCCTGGGTCGTCGTTTCGCGCCATGGGAAAACTGATGAATATACATTCGACTGTCTCAAGGGTCTTCCAAAGGTTCCAGGAATGGATGACAGGGCACCAAAATCCAAGAACAACGCGCAAAAAAGCCGAGAAAGTGCTGATTGCTCACTTTAAGCGGAATCAGAAAAAAATCTTGATGTTTGTTACAAATGAAGGAAGTTCAAAACTGTTTAACTATTTATAAGAAACGTCTGGCTTGAACAAGAGCTTGTAACAGAATCCATGGTTTTTTGCTACTCGCTGACAGCTAGGTTGAACAGGAACTGGTAATCTGAAGGCTGCAATCAGTTCTGCCAATGGTAGTTGGACTTGACGCTGGACTTGGCTGCTGAATGTCATCGTACCTAGTGCGTAGTTGATTTGCGTGGGAACGAATGAGTTTCCGGCGTTCGATACCTTGATCCAGTAGAATATTAAAATTCACCTTTCCAAACACTTCAATGATTGTTCCAGGTTGCCATGTCTAGTTTCTGGAGTTCTTGTGGACCTTCGCATTAACCACACACTTAGAAATTATGAATTTAAGACGAGACGTAATTCATGTTTGTAAAAAGTCGAGGAACGAAAAAAAGATTTCGTGTTAAATTATCTCTCCTGAAACTGAAAAATACGCAAATCGACGAAAGATATGTTTGATTGAATTTATTTTCTCATGTCTTTGAACTCATTCTTATGTGGTAAAGGACGCTTGCATATGTCGGTCTCAGGGGACAGACATTTACATGACATTTTGGAAGTGTGCATAGCACCAGCAGTTAGGGTTGTGGCGGAAGATGAATCCAAAGTTGACGCCGGTTAGGCTTGATGATTTTTCGTAGGTCGAAGCAAACCAAGAGTAGTGGGTTTCCACAAATCGTTCCGCCTGTCCGTTCGACTGCGGAAGGTAGGGAACGGTACGCAAGTGACCGATTCCGGATTCAACACAAAACTGCTTGCCACCTGGCTTCTTCACTACGACGATCGGAGCTGCCCACTCGGAAAAATCGACTGGAGTGATGATGTCGAGCCTCTGTAGACGGTCCAACTTCTCGTCAACCTTGTGGACAATAGGGAACGGTACTGCTCGCTTGGGTCGGAAAATCGGTTTGGCGTCTGGTTTCAGAAACAACTTGTCTCTGAAAACATCGGGGTATCGACTGAGGTATTGGTTTCCACAATCAGGATTTAAATTGGATTGATTTACCTGATTACAGACGGAGGCGAACGGTTTGTTCCACAGATCGAATGCTTCAATGAAGTCCAGTGCGAATAGATTCAAGTCCTTCGCTGCAGTGACATAGCAGGTACCATTCCTGGATTCATCGTTGATGGATATACTGCATTGAAATTCTCCCTTCAGCGGTAATGCAGCCAAGCTTCTTCCACGTTTGAACGGAAACGATGGTGATGTCTGAACCACAGTCCTGCTGCATGTTCGCCGGTTTGTCGTTGATGAGCACTGTGACGTACTTTTGGCTAGGTGCTCCTACCACAGAGAACAGACATTGATGTCCATATACCTTTTCTTGAAAAACGTGTGTAAAAGTTAATATGGGCAGCCGGTATAAGAAGCAACTGCAGAGAAGAACAAACAAAACTTTTCAGGTTATGTGCTAAGGTTTTTATTGATAAACATTAACATGACAGTTATTGCACAACTGCAGCGCCGCCTACCAGAAGCATAACGACATACATTTGAAATAACGGTTTAAAATTTTACACAAGTAGCAGACCGAAGATGACCGTCTGTTCTCTGTGCTCCTACTGCGTTGACCTAAAATATGTAATTGGACTGTGATTGATGCGTGCCTTTTCTCTTCTTCTGCTGGTTGAACTTTGCTGTTCCGGATGCGGATTCTGGTGTCGCTTGTGTGTTGAGGCATCCACAATACCCCTCCTTCCCGAGCAGGAACGAATAACTCGATAACTGGTCTTGGTATTTAAGAGCTCAGATTGAGAGGTAAAATACCTGAGGATAATACCATAACATTGTTCCCACAATGTTATGCGAATACCAAATTGAGGTAAGACAATACCAAAATAGTACCTCTCAGGTATTCCCAGGTATCCAAAATAACAAGTTTTGTTATTCAAGAGATATTTTGCTTGCAATTCGTAGGTATTTTGTTTAGGTATTTTACCTCTTAATCTGAGCTCTTTAAAACCATGGCCAGTTATCAAGATTAAAATTAGGTATTGATATGATGTTGTCTCCTGCTCGGGTTATGTCGGGGCTTCTTACACTGCTTGCAGAGATGGCTTGAAAAGAGGCAATCCTTGACGAAGTACATCGCACAACATTGCCAACACGGTGTCCGAAAAGACGTCTACTCGCTTGATTGAGAGCCAGGATACTTTTGCTGCTTTGGTTGCTGAACTGCCTGGACCGACGACGATGGTTGCTTCTTCTCCACCAGTGCCATGTCGTGTTGGAGGTTCGACAGGCGCTGGCATTCGGTGACGAAAATCTCGAGATTGACCGTTGCCGCTCCGTCAACCTTGTGGACAATATGGAACGTGTCTGCATGTGAACTTACTGTGTCTGCTTCCAGTAATCTGGTTCGAACGTCTGCATCTTTGGATGATTGAATCTTTCACACTGAAGTTAGAAAACGCCGGCGAAGGTAAGGTATATAGTCGTCTGGTTGATTCTTCACAATTCGTTGGCAATCGTACCGTTGACTGAAGTGAGAGTTCTGGTGTCCAAAAACGGCTTTCAGCTTGATGACAACTTCTTGAAAAGTGAAAACCCGTGGGTGTCGTGGCAGGAGATAGTTTAAACACTTTTCGTGTACTGGCACTAAGCACCAACAGCTTCTTATTGACTGGTAGATATCCTTGAAAGTTGGCTTTTAAATCTTCGGTTCTCGAGTGTTCTGGAAGAAGTTTTCAGCAATCCTCGTCGCCAAAAATGTTACAAATGAAAGAAGTTCAAAACAGAATCCATGGTTTTTTTTCCTACCCACTGACAGCAAGGTTTTCATCATCATATCATGGCATACTCGGTTGTCCAGCTGGTGGTAGCAACGTTTCGCAAAGTTTCGTCCAGGGGGCAAAGAAACGATCCGGATTGAAACGTACAAGGTGCAGAACTTCTCAAATCGGGACGAACGCTACACAGTTCGAATAAAACCTGTAACTTTCTGTTTCATAAGATGTAACAAATGGACTACATGACTGATAACGCATTTCTATATGTAGTTTGAAATTTACGCTCTTTTCATTTCATCAGAATTTAATTTTAAACGTTCTGTAAAATTCAAATCACATGTAGTTTATACGAGCAGTAAAATTGAAATCTAATGTAATTTTTACGCATCTTTACGGCCAAATTGAGGTTGTGTTGCAAAATCTGTTTTGGGCTGTTACTTTCAGAAGTCAATATATAAATAAAAGATAAGCAGTTTTGTTTAACTTGGATTTGATTTTATTGTTAAATCGGGTATATGTTAATGAAAAATAAAAAACTTAGTCGATTAAACATTAGAGTTAAAAAACATGTTTAACATATCATTTAAGATTAATTATTTTCTACAATATTTACACTGTTCCACAATTTTCAACTGGGCACATGAAGAACATCACATTTCGATGGACACGAACGTGTCTAAAGAGGCTTGCAATGCCCTCCACCGAAAATTTACAAATAGTACACAACATTTTCACTTTGTTTCTTAAAATTTGCCTCGACCTAAACTCACCGGTAATAATGGCGGCCACGATACTTTTCAGGAAATGACAAGCGCTGCACGGTGATGTCGTTTTACGTAAAAAGCATGTAAAATAAAGCATCTGAAAATGAAAGTTCAATTTTTAGCATAAAATTATACGTCGTGTGAATTAAACTTGAGCTGCAGCAAAAAAATTAAATCATTATGAATGGATCTTTCTGGCTTAGGTAATGAGAATTTTGTTTACGTTTAAGTAAATGGAAAATTGGAGTAGATTAAGAATTAGGTTAATATTTATTATAGCACTTTATAAATTACGTTGTCATTAAGTTTCAAATTCATTTACTGTGTAGCCGAGTGTTTCCAAAACGCGTGCCCGGAAATTATACAGGAATCTGTCAACAAACAACCGGGCTGCGTCATTGATGATGAGACCAAAGCGGATATTAAAAAGTTGCCAGTACATGAATTACTCAAGTTTGCTGTGAATCTTCGTATTAAACGAAGAAGCTGTCGATATTTGCTTCGATCTAATTTATTGTTTATTGTTTATTCGTTGTAAATTTTATCTCATATGTGTTTGTCCTTATGAATAAATCAGTTAACGCTAAAATTAAAACAGTCTTCTTATAAAGGTAGTCAATGGTATATTAAAATGAAACAAGGGATAAACAGTATTAAACGTATCGGAAGCAGCACGCAAGGGTTCGTTCATACGATAGAAATGATTACGAGACACAAGGTGCAAAAAGTTGCATTATCGTATCGCTAGTTCGAGGGCATAGAAACTCAATTGATTGAGAAGTTCCGGAAAGTCAATTTCACCGGTGCACTATGGTACGAATGGACAAATTTCGCGACAAAAATCTATAACTCGAAAACCATTAACTTTAAACACATGATGTTTTCGGAAGATTTACTTTAAAACATAAGATCTATCTTTTGATTTGGGTGGCGACTAGGATGGCCCTTTTATGTTCATAATAAAATAAATATCTTTTTATTCTTTTGTTTTAGAGGACTTTTTACTTCTACAGAATTGTAGTTATTTTAATTTAATGAAACTTTGCTGAAATTTTTGTTATCTACGTATCGTTTTATAACAATTTTTCTAATTATCCTTAGGGTGGGACTTAAAGAACAGATTTGTTGCTGTAAGTTTTTTTATTTCAATTTGAATTTGAAAACTTTGCAGCGATGACTTTTAGGGCATAAAATGACGCACATTTTGAAGATACAAGATAGTTGCTAGTTATTGTATAAAAAAAGTTGTAGAGGTTGAAGTGTAAAAAAAATACGTTTTTGCAAGATATCTTACTCCTTTATTTGCAAATATTTGCAAACACGGAATACGTAAACTGGAAGTACAAACTTCCATCTACACGATCTATGCAAAATCGTTTGTCCCCTTTTGTTCCTTTCAGAAGAAAAACTTATTTTAAAATTGGTAGTTTTGCAATTTTTTTTTCTGCATAATTTTCGATCAGCAGCATCAAAAATTATCATCAAAGAGCGAAACAACGTTAACTTTTTATGAAAATGGTTATATTGTTTATATGAACCCATCTTCATTTATTTATTAACATTAATGACTGACAAACAGACATAACACATTGAACATTTTGCACTACAAATCATCATCACTAACACACCTGCGCCATCTGTTGAGCACACTGTAATGGGTGATAAAGCTGAAAAGATGGTGGTAGTGTGCTTACGTCAAACGACTATGCGCGCTACCTGTCGCGATGCTAGCAACTAAGAAACATTTGAATTGACCGTTTAATGCGTAATCGATGAAGAAACTGCAAGTGTTATGAATAGTTGTCTATGTTAACATATTTAAAATTTGTTTACTTACATTTATTTATTTACAGTCAGCGTTTTGCATTTGTTTTTTTTAAATGTTAATATGCTTATGTTAACATATAAATGTTAATATGCTGATGTAAATATTCATGTATTTAGATATATTTTGGTAAATAAATTAATGCAAATAGAAGAATGTACATATATTGATGTAAATAAATAAATATAAGTAAACAAATTTTAAATATGTTAACACAGACAAACATACATAACACCCCGTTCACACTACAACCTATATTACGTGATATAGAGTATCTTGATATCAAACGACATGCGCATTATTTCCAGTAAAAACTAGATGTATAGATACTGAGATCAAGAAAGTCTATATCACGTAATATACGTTGTAGTGTGAACAGGGTGTAAAACTTGCAGTTTCTTCATCCATTACGCATTAAACGTTCAATTCAAATGTTTCTTAGTTGCTAGCATCGCGACAGGTAGCGCGCATAGTCGATTTTCTTACGTTTGACGTAAGCACACTACCGCCATCTTTTCAGCTTTATCACCTATTACAGTGTGCTCAACAGATGGCGCAGGTGTGTTAATGACGATGATTTGTAGTGCAAAATGTTCAATGTGTTAATAAAGGAGTAAGATATCTTGCAAAAACGTATTATTATTACACTTTAACCTCTACAACTTGTTTATACAATAACTAGAAACTATCGTGAATCTTCAACATGTGTGTTATTTTATGCCTTAAAAGTTATCCCCACAAGTTTTCAAATTCAAATTGAAATAAAAAAATTACAGCAAAAAAAACTGTTTTTTATGTCCCACCCTAAGGATAGTTAGAAAAACTGTTATAAAACGATACGTAGATGAGAAAGAAGTAAAATTTGTTCAGCAAAGTATCATTAAATTAAAATAACTACAATTCTGTAGAAGCAAAAAATCCTCGAAATCATAAGAATAAAAAGTTAAAATTTTTATTATGAACATAAAAGGACCACCCTAGTCACCATCCAAACCAAATGATAGATCTTATTTTTTAAATGAGATCTTCTGAAGACATCATGTGTCTAAAGCTAATGGTTTTTGAGTTATTGATTTTTGTCGCGAAATTTGTCCAATCGTACCATTGTGCAGTGGTGAGTATGTTGCTGAGCGTGTGATGTAAACAAAAACAAAACATAAAAGACACGGAACACGGCCATGAAAAACAAAGGAATATTCTTAAGTTTAATTGTCACCCCAGACGAGGGTTACAAAACTGTCCTGAATTGTCGGTCCGGTCGAAACCTATTGGGCCATGGTGAACCACGAACTTCGTTAGACGAAAGGAGATACGAACTACGGAAGAAAAAGAAAAGATGTAGAAGTGAGTGAACAAAACTGTGAAAGAACGTACCGAAAACGGCTGTAAAGGCTCTGATGTAGGGCATCACAAATGTCGAGCATTTTACTCAAACTTATGCAAACATTTGGTTTCATTTCGATAACTATTGCCGATCTCTCAATCAATCTACAGTGTGACTCACAATAGGTGTCACCTTTTTTCAGTCTTGGTTTATTTCAGCTGGGTAATTTTAACATCGGAATTGATTACACCCGTTTTGAGTGTATTGTTTTGACAGCTTATCACTGAAGATAAATAAGCGATTCCGTTTGCCAATAATTATCAGCTACCATGGAAGCCATGCGGGAGCAAGTTTTAAAATTACATTTGCAAAAGTTTAAACCGTGTCAGATATTCAATAGCCTTAAGCATTTCGGATCGATCGAGTAAGCGTTTTATTTTTCGAACCTTGAAATATTTCAAAGAAACTGGAAATGTCCATATTCAACACAAAGGAGGTGCCAGACGAACTGCTAGAACGAAGAAAAAGATCAAATGTGTGAGGGAGCGAATAAGACGTAATCCGGCCGTATCAGGCCGTAAATTGAGCTTTTGGTTTGGCACTGTGACTGCGAGATGTTATTTCGGATCAAAAGCTCTTCCTCCTTCAGGGCAGTCATAATCAACAAAATGATCGTGTGTATGGCAACAGTCTTGCCAATATTCCAAGAGATAAATTAGCTGTAGAACGCTATCAGAATGTATCGAAAATCATGGTACGGGGCGCCGTTTCACGAAAAGCAAAACTTCCTCTTCTTTTCAAAGAACCTAACGTAAAAATCACTGAATATTACAACGACCAGGTTTTGAAGAACCATCTGCTTCCTCATGCTTCAACGCTGTATGGGAATACACCATATTGTTTCCAACAGGACTCAGCTCCAGCTCACAAGGCAAAGAAGACAAAAGCGTGGTGCGTGGAAAATTTGCTCGATTTCATCACAAGCGAAGAATGGCCTGCATCTTCACCGGATCTCAACCCACTTGACTACTTTGTTTTGGGTTATATGCTTCAACATATAGGCCCTACGAAAGGGCTTACTTTAGATCGATTCAAAACACATTTGGTTCATATTTGGGATCAAATTCGTCAGGAAATTGAGCGTGCCAGCTGCGATGGGTTTACAAAGCGTTTGCGCCAAGTTATCAAGGAAAAGGTCGAGAGATTCAAATTGAATTAATACGATTTATTTCTATAACATGTAAATATCTTTCAAATGAAAAATAAATGCTATGATTTGGTTGATTTGTGTTGCTGTAATCCCATTTTGTTTTAGTGACACCTAATGTGAGACACACTGTAAAGTAATTATCGTCTCACCGTTTAACAGAATGAAAGTCATCTTAGTTCCGAATCATAAGATATTTTTCCAAAAAACTGTATTTTGAAGATTTCTTGCGAGTGAAAACCAAAATTCCCTAAACATTAAAGTCTATTATCCCTCCTTTTCCCAAACTACTAATGCATGGAGAACTGCAATCCATGAACCCATTACCTATTCATCAACATTCACTATTCATTTCCTCTCATCCCTTTACCACATCATCGCGCCCGTCTTTAAAGGTCTTAATTTCACGACTGATGAATCATTTCTCCAGAACGTGGGCTTTTTCTCTGCTTTTCCACCCAAATAGAACCTGAAATGCACGATACACCAGCGGCCCCCTGCGGAGCTTTGCTCGCCTCATCAGCAAAGAAGAGAATGCCGTGTAGTCGCGGTGCCACGTTGGAAAACATTGATATCAATCACCAATCCGGAGGGGGCGACCGTTGCTCTCTAGCCCAGTGACACTTGGAAGTAGGTTGTTGGATCTACTGCCAGCGCAACCATGCCGCCGTCCTAGGACGAGAAATGAGTTTGTCGGGAAATTGTTTTTTCGGTGCTTTCCGGGATCCACCTCCGGTGCTGACGGGCTGCGAAGGGGGAGAAACCGCAATCTATCATCGGGAAAATTGTGTACGACAATGGACTCATCTCGCAACGCAAGCAGAATTGAAATAATGACCTGGAAAGTTGAGTCCCTGTTCCCGCGTTACTTATGAGAATGTAGAAAACTACCGCAAAGTTTGACGGAAAACAATTGGTGATCCTTTTGTCAACTGGGGCGGGGCGTGGGTTGGAAAGAAATTAGAGGAAAAGATTTTGATTGATTTGCAGATGGGAACGAAAATTGAAAAATCTGCCAACGCTTACATCATCAAGCTGTCGATCTCGGTGGTAATGTCACACGTATTTACTCGCTGAATGATGATTCAATTTTCGGCCGCTTGCCATCGTCTTCGTCTCGGAGGAAGTCAGGAATCAGGAGAGGAAAAATCGACAATTTCGCATAGATTGAAAAATCAATGGGGCCATATTTTTCATCCAATTACTTTGGAATGCCATTATGCTGAAGACGGAAGGCTTATCGGAAAGAAACGGAGGATGAATAAAGCAAAATGGCATATCAAGAGCCGGGAGCATTTTGTGCTGTTGCCAGTTATGAGACGGTCGTTTTGATTTTTCGGTTATGCCACATTAGTAACTGAAGGATGTGTATTTCCTTTAAAGTCATTTGTTACACTAGCCATCTGGGAACAACTTAGTCCTCGAGGTGGTCTCTAACCGACTGAAAAGCAGCAGCAAATAATTTATAATCATCATTTACAGAATCCTCTTCGCATTCTTGCATCCAATATTTACCACTTTCACTCGTCGTTGGCACACTCATATGTTAGCGTATACCTCACATGGTTACAAAATTTATGTTTCCTCTGCACAACTAATTCTTTTCTCCTGGCTTTGCGGCATTTCCTTAGGTCGTCCTTCTCCCGCGAGAAGTCTCCTGCCTGCGCCACCAGAATCAGAGTGGAAATAAATTACACCGCACCTCACTCGTTCCCCGCCCCGGCATCGTCGTCCTCGACGCCGTAATCCTTGTTCTCATATTCTCCGCTGCAGCATCCTAGACTCGCCGTTCACCGAACATAAAGGTTTCAATTTCCATTCCTGTCGCCAGAGCTATGGAAAGTCGTCAACGGCAACGTTGTTGTGCTGAAATAGTTACATCGAATCCCTACTTGCACTCAGCTCTCCGTGTTTGCAAAGCGCACACACAGCAGTATCTACATATTAACACATTCGAGAGCATCGCGTGGTGAAATTACGAGCCTGGCTGGAGAAGCGCAAGAATATGCTACGCAGGACAAATAATGTCGCTCTGTAATTCTGGGATAGACCCCAAACCGTGTGCCTTGGCTGTTCAGCGCTTGGTGACGTATGTGAATGTGATGCTCGAAGAAAGATGTCAAGTGCAGTCGATGTTGTGAGTATGTTTATTTATGGGAGGCAAAAGGCACTGTAGTTGCCCTTGGCCGTCATTCATCCCGTACACCTACCGAGCAAGGAGCAGGGAATCTTGCTGGCATGGAACACAACCGTATGAAATGTAGAGCAGATATTTTATTGACATTTGAGTGCACGAACATTTCAAAGTCTTGGCTGTCTTTATGTATGTAGTGATGGGTTCATTTTCATGATGGCTCGGAAGATGACACATCAAATTTCCCAATGAATTGCTTTCAATTGATTGGAGGCAGGTCATCGATCGGCGAAAACTTATTCCACTGATTTATGATTTTAATAATATGTGAGCAAAGTTTATGCATTTTGGAAATCTGGGTGAGCTGTTTCCTGTTTATTACTTTGACTTCATTTTTAAAAGGAGAATTCGTATGTGCGGTTAATGCATTTGGTAAGAGCAAAACATCTAATTCGAACTCTGAGTTTGTTTGTTAGTTATTGTATAAGGATAAATTACGAATTCACGTTGTGTAGCATCATACGGCAAAGAATGTATCAGATAGTAGAGCCAGTTATATTTATACTCAAAGATAGATTATACTTATAACAAAATTTGAATTTGGTCATATTACTCGCCTATGATATTTCAAATTCGAACAATTCCAGCTTCTGTATAGTCTCAAAACACTGTCTGATCCACCACCTTTCTTCCTTAACGTGATTTGGAACTTCGTATTGTATTTTCTGTTTTCTGTTTTTCGGAGGATCCTTTTTAGTGTTTTTTTTTGTAATTCTATATACATTGTGGAAAATTTGTCAGTTTACAGAAAGTGAGCTCACATATTGATGTTTTTTTTTTCCTAATCCATATCTTCTGTGGAGATTGGTGCGATAATGGCTGGTGTAGTGAGCATCGTGACGTTAGCCTTAATCTATCTATTTCTCTGTTTACTCATGCGCTGTTCTTTCAGCTCACAATGGTCAAAGTCACCGCTGCCTTGAATGTTGGATCTGGCTTACTCTGTGGTGCCCTTCAGGATGTCAAAGATCTTGGGAATGTTCTCTGGATATTTTTGCAAGACTTCAGGGTAAACAGCTATTTATTGGACTACAGTGCACTATGGTACGAATAGCCAAAATTTGCGACAAAAATCGATAACTCGAAAACCATTAACAAATAGGGGATTCCCTTATGTTTGACGTTAGAACACTACCCCCATCTGTTCAGCTTTATCACCCATCACAGTGTGATCAACAGATGGCGCAGGTGTGTTAGTGCCGATGATTTGTATTGATTTTTATTTTCAATATGTTATGTCTGTTTGTCTGTGATATAAATGTTAATTTTTAAGATTAAATTTCACGAAGACATCATACGTCTAAAGTTAATGGTTTTCGAGTTATCGATTTTTGTCGCGAAATTTGGCTATTCGTATTATACTGCAGTTCTAAAAATCAATTGAAATCACGCCTCTCAGATGGAAGTGGGACGTTTGGCATAAGGACGTTTGGCATATGGCTCTTTGGCATATGGATGTTTGGCCGAATGGACGTTTGGCCAAATGGACGTTTGGCCGAAAATGGTGTATTAGCATTAACGTATTGCAGAGAAAAGGAAATAAGAATCAAAAAAAGTATTTTCAAACGCATTAGATCTGAAAAAGGAAATAAGGAACCAAAAAACATTCTCGAACGCATTAGATAGCATCCCGATATTCTAGACTTATTACACTTTATCAATATGTATGCGCATTTGCAGTAATAAGCATTATAATTAAGTTTCAACTATATCAACTCACTAAAAAACAAAAAATTTATGTTCAAAAGGGGTATTCGGCCATTTGCCCATATACATGAGAAGTATGAATATGTTTTGATAAAATCGTAGACTCCTGATTTTAGGTGGAAATATGTATTATGTTAAATAGTTAGACAGAATGGGTCATTATTTTTTATAATCTTGAATATATATACAGTTCCTCCGAAAGATTCCTTCTTTTGATTCTTTGCACATGGGCCTTCTATGACGATACATATTCCTGTATTCGAAAGCAAACTTCTGAATCAAGCGCTTGCTCGGTTTATTACTCTCTGTGAGATTGTTTCTTCTTTCAAACATGAGCAGTTCTTTGGAGTTTCACTGATCAAACAAATGTAATTCTCATGATTTCATACATTTCAATTTGAGAAATTTTGAACCAACTGGTGAATTATGTGAGAAACTAATGTTTGATAATTTTGATCTTTAATAAAATTGCATTTTTCTTATTTTACTCTTGAGACGTTGTTTGGAATCAAATGATTAAAATATACTTGGCTAAATGGCTTCGAACCCTAAAATTACTCGGCATGGCATTTCATAGTAGAAACTCATTTTAAATTTCGATGTCAATTCGGCCAACCGTCTTTATGCCAAACGTCCATTCGGTCAAACACCCGTATGCCAAACGGGGTATCATCTCTCATATACTCTTCCATGATACCAGATTGCTCAGAATTTACTTATCAAAAATCTTTGGAAAGATCTTTGTATATTTTCTTTAGACTTCACAATGATCAAGAATTGTATTGAAGATCTTGTGTGTATCATCCATTCAAGTCACGTATCTCTGATATTTTTTTATTTTACCATGTTGGTCGAAAATTATTTCAAAGTCCTTCAGCATATCAATGGTCTTGAAGACTTTTCTGAAGTTCAGTGAATAAATCAGAAGATCTGAGGACTTATCTGAAGTTTCGTGAATTCCTTCGAAATTTTGTATACTTCTCTGAAGTTACATAACATTTTCTGAAGTTTCAAGGACTTTATTGAAGATCTGTGAATCTCTCTGAAGTTCCGTGAATGTTTCTGATGTTCCGAGGATTTCTCTGAAATGTCGTGTGCTTTTCTGAAGTTCTGTGTACTTCTCTATAGAACCGTGAACTTCTCTACATTAACGTGAACTTCATTATGGTTCCATTAACATGAACTTCTTCAAGGTTCCATCAACTACTCTGAAGCTCCGAGGACTTCTCTTAAGTTTTGTGTACTTCTCTGAATTTCCGTGAACTTATCTGAACTGAAGTTCTCTGGAATTTACTGAAGTTTTTTAAAGGATTCACGGAAGTTCATTGCGTTTCACATGAATTCTCCGGACTTTCCTGAAGTTATTTAAACTTCACTGTTATTCAATGGACATCCTGGATGATTTTGGAACTTCACTGCAGAAATTGGGACTTTCATGTAATTCTCGGAACTTTCTTGACATTCTATGGACTTTTCAGAAGTTTTCTGGGATGCACTTTAATTCTAGGGACTTTTTTTTGAAGGTCTCGGGATTTAGTTGAAGTTATCCAAACTTCACTGAAAATCTAGGGACTTCAATGAAGTTCACTGGATTTCTCTGAAGTGCTTGAAACTTTTCTTAAGTTGTCAAGACTTCTCTGAAGTTCACTGAATTTCCCAGAAATTATCGAAGCACACCTGAAGATCTGCGGACTTGAATAATGATCTCAGGATTTTCCTGAAGTTCTCGGAAGTTCACGGAACTTCTTTGAAATTCTCGGAACTTTTTTTTTGAATCCTAGACACTTATCTGAAGTTTTAGGAAGGTTTCTGAAATTCTATTCTAGATAAATCCTGGTGAGTGTAACCTTTATAGTGGAATACCTGTAACTAGAAAATGAGTAGAAAAGTTAGTTATTTCCATTTAATTCCAATTACATTTATTGCAACTAGAAAATAAGAAGAATGATAAGTAATTTCCATTTAATTCCAACTACATTTATTGCTTATCTTAACAGATACGCGTATTTCGTCTTCAATGTGCAGACTTCTTCAGTGTCGTGTACTAATACTCGACTCGTACACGACATGAAGAAGTTGCAATTGTAGAGAAATATGCGTATTGTAATATAAAGGTAGTTGGAATTAAATGGAAATTACTAATCTGTCTTCTAATTTTCTAGTCATTTAAGATAGTTTTCTGCATTTTATGAGATTTCCTGGGATTTCTCTCACGTTCACAGAATTTCAATTAAATTCTCAGGACTTTTCTGAAGTGCTCAGTAATTCAAGGGACATCCTTGAAGTTTTTGGAATTTTACTGGATATATCGGGACTTCCATGTAATTCTTGGAATTTAGCAGATATTCGAGTGGTCTCACTCATATTTATGATTTTTGTGCTAACGTAAGAACAGCATTACACTCAACGGAAACGCGACGCGAGTACGGACACAACACCTATAGTTCTTACAAACGAAAAAGGACTTCAAAATTTACCTTTTTATCCGACCGGTTTCGAGCATGATGCAGCTCATCGACGGGGAGATGTCCCACTGATGACACAAAAGTAAAATTGCTTCGTTCTTGGCACAGTACACGTTGAAGAGGTAGGAAGGGGGGGTTGGATGTACATGGATTCCCAGACATTCAGGTGGGACACCTTTCTCACGCACTTTTCGAGTTTTGCATGATCCCAAACTATTGTATGATCTGATCCGGTAGAGTGTGCTGCTACGCTTGACTCATTGGGCCTTTCGTTATCAACGGCGTTTCTATGTTCCGTCAAGCGGACTTTAAATTTTCGGCGTGTTTGACCTATGTACACCGCCGGGATTTTTACACGGGATATCATAAATACCCGACATTTCGTCCTTCGGAACCTTATCTTTCAGGGCACATAGAATGTCTTTCAGCGTGTTGTTACTTTGTAGACCGCCTGAAAACCATGATCCTTCAAAATGTTCTGAATGGCGGTAGTGAAAAGCGGCTTGTTTTTGGGAACCGTAATGGTTCGAGTCGGAGGTGATGTAGCGGTCGGTGGATGTCGGTTTTCGGTAAATGCCAAACTTCAGAGTATCGTCGTCTTTTCTGATAATTGACAAATCGAGAAATGGAAGTTTTCCATCAGTCTCTCGCTCGACCGTGAACTTAATCGACCTATGTCGGGAATTCAGCAGATCAATTATTTGCGGCAGGTAGCGCTCCTTCACTATCGCAAAAATGTCGTTGACGTAACGCCACCAGACCCGGGGGAAGAGTTTTTCTTTTTCCAGTCCTACTTCCAAATCACTCATGAAAACGTCAGCCAAGAGTGGTGACAACTTGCTGCCCATGCTGAGTCCGAACGTTTGCTTGTAGCACTTACCTCGGAACATGAAGTAGTTTTGTTTCATGCATACTTCAGCTACGGTAAGATATGCCTCGATGTGTGGTGGAGCTCGACTTCTTTCCAAATGCTTACGCAGACTACAAAGCGCATCACCCACAGGCACGTTTGGAAACAGCGCAGTGACGTCGAAAGACACGAGAATTTTGTCCCGCCGCATTTCGGTACCTTTTAGCTTGTCCACCAAATCTACGGAATTTTTAACACTTTTTCCGTGCTTCACTGGGTACTTCTTCATTTCATCCACCAACCAGGCAGCCATTTTCTCATTTGGAGTGCAAATATTGGATGAAATTGGTCGCATTGCCAACCGGTTTTTGTGGATTTTCGGCAAGCAGTAAAGTGACGCCACCTTTGAGTTCGGAACGTGAAATTTCCTCTCGAGTCTGTCTTCCCCCATCAAACGTGCAATTTTCTGCCGTGTGCGGTTTGCTTCCTCGATCATTGCATTAAGAGGGTCATTCGGCTTTTCGTTCTTATACTTGATCTCCTCGTACGGACCGGAGTTGATCATGTCTAGTACTCTAGAATCATAATCCTGCCGATTCATGACCACTACAGCGTTTCCCTTATCTGCACGGGAATAGACGACGTCACGCGCTTTCAGTTGTCGGATCGCATTCCCAATTTCTGGATTCGGATCACTAGGGTTGTCCTGCTTTTCCGCCATACCCAAAATACACCTCTCCACATCGCGACGGAGGGCCGACTTTGATGGGTAATCTTTGTACTGTATAGCGCCTTCAATGTTATTTACGATGTCGGCAAGTGGCGCGCACTGTGAGATAAATTTTGAAGTCCTTTTTCGTTTGTAAGAACTATAAGTGCTGTGTCCGTACTCGCGTCGCGTTTCCGTTGAGTGTATTCTAGTGGTTTTCCTGAAATTCTAGCAACTCTCTTGTAGTTTAAAAAATTCTCCAAATTTGAGAAGTTCACTAATCTTCTCCAAATTTCTTGAAGATTATCTGAAGCTCTCCAGACTTCACTGAAATGTTGTAGATTTTTGTGGGCTTCACTTAATTTCTCGAGACTTTTCTAAAGTATTCGGCCTTCACTGTAGTTCTCTGGACTTTTCTGAAGATCTCGGTACTTCAAAACAATTATCGAAGACTTCAGTGAAATGCCAGGAATTTCATAGAATTTACGATGATTTAAGAGAAATCCAGAGAATTTGGGGCGACGGTCTGCTGGGTCTCGTGCTGCAGCATAACTGTCCACGCTGCGTTCTTTTTCTCGCACAACCGGTTTAATTAGTGATTTGTGGATGGTCAACTTTGTAGTTCGGTAAACTTTGTTCGATTTTAGCATCCTTCGGAATCGGCATGAAGTAGGCACGATTGCTAGCCATAATTCGCCTTTGTTTGTCTCTGTTGGTGTCGTTATCGACGGTCACCAATTAACCTACACAAAAAAAAATAATGAATTTTAACAAGTGCGTAAAATTTCTCCTCGTTTAATTACAAGCCAAAGGAGGCATAAACAATGAAATTGTTTGCAATCTTTCATGCGACATACAACAATGTTTGAAATCTATCATACAGCAAACTGGATTTAGACTTTATCTGGCTTAAATTTACATGTAATATCGTATTATTTTCTGCCAAATCTAGCATTAGAGCATAAAGGGTTATGTGCATTAGATATCGGCGAAAATTCTATGTTTCTTTTTATCTGTGTAGATGCAAGAATTCGTCTACCGCCTCGATTTCATGACCTCAACGAAATTGAGGGATCTGCAGTTCTACGTACCGAGTTTCCCATCGCTAGTGATGTATCGTCGCTGTGATATTCGCCGATCGGGCAGACTTCAACATGTGGGGCACAACTTGCAATAAATTCTGTCAGTTGCCAGTTTCGGTGTCGATGTGAATATTGTCAGGAGGACGTTTCTCAGATATGACCTCAACTTTTTTTTTGAAAAGATACTGCGTTTGAGGTTGGCTCAGAATTTCTGTATGCCGTAGCTGGGAAATTTCACGTAGTGAAAAAAATCGTTCAGTTATTGGTGTTAACATTCCACGTTCAGTGTTCAAGATGGTGATGACTGAAAAGCACGTGCATGAGCGGATTTTGTACGGACGTAAGGCAAGTCCTGCTTTATCAATACTTGCAACAAAAAAAAAGCGAATGAGGCTGAAATCGTATACAGTAAAAACAGTTCCCAATCGCAATCTTGACAGCAAAATCAAAGGCTCGACGTTTGAAAAGCAAATATTTGACGAAATTTTCATGCGTTGTTATGACAACTTACGAAGCAAGTCAAGTGAAAATGATGTTAAAAACCGCAAATCCGCCAAATCGTCCAGAGTTATATCCAATCGGGAGATATTGGGCTCTGATGAAGCGGAAACAGAAGGATTGAAAGGTATCAAACACTACCAACAAAATTGGACAAAGACGGCCACCGCGGTATCTGAGGAACCTCTACAAACCCTAATAGATGGAGTTTAGCACAAAATTCGAAAATTTAATGCCAATACGGAATAACTATGTTTTGACTTCTTGAATTGTTAAATCATATACCATGAATTAGAAAAAAGGACTGTATCGGAAAACAAACTAGTGATACATTTTTTCTCAAAGCATGAAATATAAAAAACAACAAACAATTCAAAACGACTGCATCGTTTAATTAAAGTTTTGCTCTCTTAGTTCAAACAAAAAATTGAATGAAAGCAACTTTATTTCCAGAATTTCTTGATTTTGGTTTTGGTATTCTTCTTGAACACCTCTATGGTCTTGCTGTCCTTACCACACTTCTTGAAGTTGAGCTTGGCCAGTAGCGTTCAGTTGGACGAAGTAGCGCCCAGTACTTCGCCCAGTAGCGTTCAATTGGACGAAGCTGTGGACAATAATGGGGATTTATGTCTTTCTCAACATAATCTACTCCATTTTTTTTGCATCTATTGTACTGTGGTTTTGGCGTAATGGGCTGACTCCAAATCAGGCGCCAAATCAAAGGAAAGACCTTGTGCTGCTTGTATAGCATCATTTTCTGCAAACACTCAGTGCGGTAAACTTCGGCAATGATAGTACCTTTAGTGTAGAAAATCGATGACATGGAGCCACAGGAACAAACTGCCTGCCATACGAGCACCTTCCGGCCAAATTTTTCCACCTCAAACGACTTTTCGAAGATGCTCGCATCTTCGCCGATGACCTTGGTGTAAAATTTCGGTCCTAGAAGCATTCTGGAGTCACATATGTTTCGTCATCGACCAAAACGCAGGTAGACGGGCGTTGCAAAAGTCGGCTGTATGACTTTCTGGCTCTGGTTTTCGCCTAGCACTAGTTCTCCTAACTTGTTGATGGTAGCTTTTACGTTGTCATGATGAATCCCGAAACGTTTCGCTATTTTGTTCACCGAGACATCTTTCTCACGAAGCCGTGTGTCCACCATTTGAATTTTAACACTTGTTTCGATTCGCGGCATCTCGAAAACGATCGCTGTTTACCGAAATTTCAGGAGCCGATCAAGTGCCTGGCAGATGAACACGTCGAATGTAGGCAGGCTCAGACCCATAGTCTTACGCGTGTATGTGTGAGCGCATAATAAGCGTTGTCAGTTTATTTTCCATACAATCGTTAAACAACCACAATTGAAACACGATGCGTATTTTGTGTTTGGCTTAAGTTTTGAGGCGTGCGGATTGTTGTGGATATAGACCTTAACAAAGGTGTATGGAGGAGACGATTGAACCAGTAGATATAACTAAATCGATACATTGAACCACCCTAATGCCCATACGTCAGATGGTTTATCGTTCAAGTTGCCAAGGACTTTCGCATATTTTCCCTAGTTTTTCAACGGCAAACGTACTTTTGCATATAAAAAGTAATAAACGATCCATAAAAAATAGAAAACGGCGAGGAAACACAATTTTGACCCAGAGACCAGAAACCCACAAAAAAAAAAAAAGACCAAAAAAAAGCAAGGAAAATTTAAAAAAAAATAGCAAAAAAAAATCAAAAAGTAGTTTATAGCGGGGGTAGAAAAAACGGACATAAAAAAAAAATAAAATAAAAAAAATAAAATTAAAAGTAATGATGAGAAAAATGGGAAAAAATAAATGAGTAATAAAATAATGAAATTAAAAAAAAAATGAAAAAAAAAAAAAAAAAAAAAAAAAAAATAAAAAAAATAATAAAATAAAAATGGGGAAGAAAAGGGGGGGCACTTTGATTTAATTTTGATCCTTAAAGATTGTAAAATTGATTAAATGCGTTACTATAGATTTAGTGAATGTCCGTTATTTTAGGTACCGGATAAAATTGTGCTAAAGAAGGATTGCGGAGTTTTTGCGTAGCGTATTGAGGATTGAAGAACTAAGGTGGCAGAAAGCGGTGAGTTCCGACATCCGAATTGTTAACATAGCGTAGATTAGATTCAGGCAAACGGCTGATTCAAGATTTGCCCGGTATAATGAAACAGAGGATGTTTTTTTTAGTTTGGTCCGACGAGCGATAGCGAGTTGGAGAGCAAGCGTCGCCCGGATATTTAAATCAAATTTTCGAAACAACAGTTTAATCAAGTCATAATTTGACCTGAAGTTCTTTATGTGCAGGAGAGCTCTTTACCAAATTTCGACAAACATGTGTCGCAGTTGCGGGGAGATCAAATAATTTAAGTTCACAAAGTTGGTTTGTTATGATATTTTTTGAAACTATGATATGTTATACAAACTATAGGGGCCCCTGGCAATTTATCTATGGATTATTTACAATAATTAATAGATGATACGCACATATGTTACATTCTGTGGATCAATTTTGCAAGTTTACGGGAAAATATTGAACCTTTTTAGTATCATTTGCAATGTGTTAATGGGAAATCCGAAAAAATTTATATTCTTCCCTTGATATAAAACGGTTATTTTTTGATATTTTATTGCTAAATTTTGTTAAAAGTATGAATCAAATTGATGAATTTTACGGATCATTTCTATTTTATTTTTTTGTGGGTTTTCACCAGAGTCTTATGGGTCAAGAATGCGTTTTTTATAGAACGATTTTCAATTTTTCATGGATCATTTCTTCAGTTTTAAAGGTGCAAAATAGGGCTGCCGTAGTTCTTTACGTGCACGAGTGTCTTACAATTTATTGGAAAACAAATGTCACAGTTGCGGTCGTAAAAGAACGTGAGATCGCAAGAGTAAGTCAGCTTTCTGAAAATAAAAATCTTCTCCAAAGTGATCCTTCTACAGATTTTAAGCTGTTGCTAAAGGAACGGACATGTTAATAAATTGAGTAGTAGGCAGTCAAGGATCGATTTTGTAGTTAAAATTTATAAAAATTGTACCCAAAATTGGAAAACTCCGGATAATTTATGGATCATAATATTAACTTAAGTGCACAAAATTTATGCTATGGACCATATTTAGAAGTTTATGGTTCATTTTCAAACCAATTATGGATCATTGGCGATTTATTTATGGAATATTTTCAATAATTTATTGATATGTACATATATTTTAGTTCACAAACGTTAAATTCTAATGATCAATTTTACAAGTTTAAGGAAAGTTATTGAACCTTTTATGGATAATTTGCAATATATTTATGGGTAATCGTTACAATTTAATGGATCATAGCCTAGATATATAACGGTACATTTTTGACATTTTATTGCTAAAACTTACATAAAGTATGGATCACATTGCTGTATTTTATGGATCATTTTAATTTTGTTATGGATTTTCATCAGAGTTTTGGGTCAGAAATACGTTTTTTTTGGAACAATTTCATTTTTTTTGGATATTTCTTTATTTAGGGAAAGGGGCGTTTTTCAACTGCAATCATTTCTTCATGAAAAGATAAAGTACAACATAAGTGAACTCGATGTCAAACCGTCTCCCAGTGGTTCAAACAGTCCTGCTTGTGACAGCCATAATCGTTCCTGGACTAAACCACTTCCATGGTTGACCATTTTTCACAATCTCAAGCTCACTCAACCCACTAATCCACAGCGCCTTTTATTGCACCGCATTCCTCAACACGAGTGGTCACTACGAAATGGCATTCCTTCCTTACTCCTAGAAGGAGCGTGAGGAGTGAAAAAGAAAATTAAATTCCTTTTCCACCCGGAATGGGATACAGTTTCAACCCGTTGGAAGATGTGCGAATACCAAAACAAAGGCACAAATACAAATTCGACCATAACATCGTGGGAAAAAAAAAGCAAGAAGGAAAAGCGTGTAATTTACAACCATAATTAAAATACTTAATTAATCCTAAATAGCAACCATAAATCAATTGCAAGGCTACCGAACCGAAATGAGTTCTTCAAATGTATCGCTTGTTTACAGCCTGGAACTTGAAGTGAAAATTGACCCTTTGTTTTATGGGCAAACCTTTGCCTTCCATCTTCCTTCAACGGAGACGACAGGACTCATCGCCACACAGGCTGAGTGATAGCAATTTGCTTTCAACCAAACCAATCTAACCCGGCCAGGATGAATGGAAAAGGACCAAACATGCTGGTCTGGCCTAGGGCGGTGAGCAAACACAAAACAGATGTTTACTGGTGCTTGAAAACAGATATGAAACGGGCCCCGTTTACTGTTGGGATCAATTCTAAATCTGTCAAAGTTTCCAAAATGAATATTTTGCCGGTCGTAAGCATAAATCTAGTGACGTACTTTTGTTGGTTGACAGTTCGGTTTCGTGCAAGTAAACTGGGAATGTATCGAAAATCTAAACTGGAGGACTCCGAGGTTCTTACTGTTGTTGCTACAATGCGGCGTGGGATGTTCCAGGGATGAATACTTCTGGCCTCGGACAAAGTTTTCTTGTTTATCTTGCTGATTTTCTTCGAACAAAATCTACAACAACAAAGGGCGGACGCAGCTGATGGACAAAGTTTTTCCTTTATCTACTCATCCGATTGTTACGGACCGTGGAATCGAACCTGATAGTGCGGGTGACATTTGCGGGGCATATCTACCGATCGAATCTGAATGAAGAAAGGCCAAGAAGAATAGTTTGCTACATTTGCTTTAAGAACAGAACCAATCTCTAACTCTCTAATTCAATTGCCTTTGTTTTCAGATTCATTTGGTCATAGCAACTTTTGATTCAGAGCAAAATGCACGAACCGGAAATTACAATGATTAACCTCTTGAATTGCAAAGCAAGTTATACAACTTCGATTCCTGTCAGTTGCAGCGAGAAAAAAAAAACACATTTCAAAACCTGAGAATATTCCCAGTTCTTAATCTTAATCAGTCACGAACACCCAACAGTAGAGGTGGAACTCGATTTATCAAAACACCTTTTACTGCTGCCAGTCATTCCTCAGCTCTGCAGCGTGGCCAGTAGTAGTTAATGGATATTTTAATTGAAAATGATGCTAAATACTCTCGTAGCTGACCTTCTTCTCGTCCATCGAGGCAGCGCTCTTTGCAGAACATCGAACAAGCGGAAAGCTGAACATGATTTACTACTAACTCATTTGTTTATACGTACACCTTTTACTCGTCGGTGTTGCTGTCTGGGAAGAAACCAATCTGAAATGGATTACGTCAGAAATCGCTGTTTGTAGCAACCAGCAAGGCGAAAAACAAGGTGTTATGAAATATGCTTTGACAATTTGTAAACTGTCACGAAGCGTGCATTATACCGTTCCCCCCTGGTTCAGGAGCGGCAAGCCACATTAGAACCAGTTCCTTCCATCATTGCCGTCTTGATCGCTCGATTAAGTTCTCCATGAACTCCACCAGTCAAAGAAACCGTTAAAGAGCATCAGGAAATGGAATGAATTGAAAATAAAAATAGTTTACCACCAGACGAAGAGGATGATAACAGTCAACAATTAAAATTTTTAAAAGACTTCCATTCTCAATATTAACCGCAATACAGTCGAATGATGGAGCTCAAGGGGGGTGATGGTGACTGTTTTAGCGCCACGGTTGAAAACCAATGCGACACTGGACCCGATAAGAAACGGGATTCTTCGCAAAACGCAACAACTCGTCCAATGGTTTGTTGAGACAATTGCCATTTTTGCTCGGGCACTGATGACCACAGCAGCAACGGCGGCAGCAACGACATCGAGGAGAACGATTACGATAAAGCGGATGGATAATGCACTTTTCCGTTCAACTGTCATCTATGGAAAATGCGACGGTTGAAATCGTCTTGACGTTGTCGTCGCGTTGTTGTCCTTCCCGTTTCTTTCAGGCATCTATTCAAAAGCCCCGGCAGTCGGCGATAGGGAACTCTGCACGGAACTAGTATAAATGGAAAACAATGACAAGCGGGGGAAAAACAATGCAGTCAGGAAGTAATTTAAAAAAATGAAGCAATCACCATTCAACCGTCCTTGAGGTGGTGGCTGGAAGTAGCTCTTGTTAGATAATATGTGGATGATTCTATTTCCGGCTTCGGAATGAGTGGTCGTGGTCCTGTATTTTTTTACGCAAACTTGATCACAGCTGTTTAAGCACGCAATGTTTTCAAACTCGCCTAACACAAGATGAGCGATAAATTAGATCAATAGCCTTCTATGCCATGATTTCATAATTTGAACAAAGCTCATTCTATTGTTTTATATCGAGTCAGTCGTGTTGCTGTATGATGATTTTGCCAGATGATACTTGGCATAACGTCGATCGCGCTAATTTGGATTTGACTTATGGCGCTGACTAACATCTACTTAACCGTCGAGTCCATAAATTCAAGTTGGTTGGTCTCGAAACCGGTGATGAAATGGCGAAACGAATTGGACTATTGGGTAAGCTAACCAGTATTCGTGTAGTCAAAAGTTCTAGAATACTTGACAGGGAGGTTCCCTGCTGATGAGATTTGCAAAGGTTTGCAACAGCATATTCACCGTTGGGTTAAATCAGTACACGCAGTCGTTGTTTTAATATTTTATCTGAGTTCTTTGTAAGAACAACAACCCACACACATGTATTTGCCAACAGTATCCTTTCTTTAGTACTTAAAATTAAAATTAATATCTTAAATTCATAATTTAATAATATCTTGATTATTTAATTTCTTGATTTCGTAATTTCCTTACTTTTTAATGGTTACGTTCCGTAATTTTATTGCATCTTATTTCTTTATAATTCCGTTCTTTCATTATTTCTAAATTTCTCATTTTCTTATATATCAATTTCCTATTTTCTTAATTTCTTAATATCCTTGTGTCTTAATTTCTTAATTTTTTAAATTACTTATATGTTAATATCTTAATTTTCGTATTAAAATGTTTAAATGTCTTATTATCTTTATGTTAATGTTGTTTCATTTCATATATTTTGTAATATTTTAATATCATTATTTTAATTTACTCATTAAAATTTAAGGAATTTCTTTTTTCCTTCATGTCCTTATTTCTTACCAGCTCAATTTCTTGACTTCCTTATTTCAAAATTAAATTTTATCTTATTTGCTTTATATGTCTTGTTTCTTAATGTATTAGTTTATTACTAACCCAACGATATTAAAAGTTTCTGATTTTCTTTGTACCTTAATAAGTTAATATTTTTAAGTCTCTCAATCATCCATTTACAGAATTTCGTTTTATTTTCATTGTCTTGTATCTTATTTATTTATTTATCAAAATTTAAATTATTAACTTTGTAATTTTATAATTTCTGAATTTTTCAATTCTATAATTTGTTAGCTTCCAAATTAACTAGTTTTATAATTTCTTAATATTGTAATTTCTCAATTTCTATGTTTATGATTCCATTATTTCCAGATATATAAATTTCCTAACTTCTAAATATCTTAATTTTTTAATTTTCATAATTTTTTCATTTCTTCATTTCTTTTTTTATCGCTAAATTTATATCTTATTTTGGTACTATCCTTATGTATAAATACCTGAGTTTCTGAAAATTCTGAATTTCTGAAATTTTTAATATCTGAATATCTGAATTTCTTAATTTTTGATTTCTTAATATCCTAATTTCTTAATTTCCTTCTCTCTAAATTTCTTTATATATTAATTACCTAATATCTCAATTGCCTTATTTCACAATTTCCTTATTTCTTCATGGATTAATTTCCTAATTACCTTATACGTTAATTTTTCAATATCTGAATTTTTTTTATCTCTAAATTTCTTAGATCCTAATATCTCAATTTCTTAATATCTAAATTTCCTAATATTTTAATATTTTAATTTTTTGATATCGTAATATTTTAATATATTAATTTCTTTATACATATGTCAATTTCTTAATTTTTGAATTTATTTATTTCTTCATTGCTCAATTTCTTAATTTTCAAATTTCTAAATTTCTTAATTTCTTTATTTCTTTATATCTTTATTTCTTTATTTCTTAGTTTTTCAATTTCTTAATTTCTCAATTTTTTAATGTCTTAATTTCTTAATTTCTAAATTTCTTTATATCTTAATTTCTTTTTTCTGAATTTCTTTATTTCTTTATTAAGAAATTGAGAAATCAATTTCTTAATTTCCTAATTCCTTAATTTCATAATTTCTTAATTTCTTAATTTCTTAATTTCTTAATTTCTTAATTTCTTAATTTCTTAATTTCTTAATTTCTTAATTTCTTTATTTTCTAGTTCCCAATAACTTAATTTCTTAATTTCTTAGCTTCCTAATTTCCTAATTTCTTAATTTCTTAATTTCTGATTTTCTTTGTTTCTTTATGTATTTATTTCCTCATCTCTTAATTTCTTAATTTCTTTATTTCTTCACTTCTTAATGTCTCTATTTTACAACTCCTTAATTTCTTAGTTTCCCAATATCCTAATGTTTAATTTTTTAATTTTTTTTATTCTTAATTTATACATTTTTTAATTTCCCAATGTCGTAATTTCCTATTTTCTTAAATTCTTTATTCTTTGATACATTACTTTCTTAGTATCCTTATTTCTTTGAATATTTGTTTCCTGATTTCTTAATTTCATAATATCCTAGATTCTCAATTTATTTGTATCTTAATTTTTTAAATAAATAATACATTAATATTCTTAGTTCAAATTTTTAATTTTTTATTTTCCCGATTGGTTTGTATTTCATTGAATGATTTTGAATGATTTCTTCTCATGTCTTTGTTTTTTAATTTATTTAATTTCTTAATTCTCTTATCTCTTAATTCTCTTGTCTCAATTCTTAAACTTTTAGTTTTTCAATATTTTGATTTTTTATTTTCGTTTATTCATTTTAATATCCATATTTCTTAATGCTTTTATTTTTGAACGTCTCAATTTCTTAATTTCTATTTATTATTTTCTTCATTTTCTTAATTTTTGAAATTTCTGCGTTTCATTGGTTCTTGAATTCTTAAAATCTGAATTTTTAATTTTTTATTTTTTATCTCTATAATATCTCTAAATCTTAATTTATTTTATAGAATATTTTGGTTTCCTTATTTCTATTCGTCCATCTGTTCTTATATTGGTAATGTCGTGATGTTTTATTCCTTTAATATTCTAATTTCTGAGTTAATAATATCATAATATCTTTGTTTCCTTATTTTCTAAGATTTCAAATTTCTCAACATATAGTATATGTATTTGTCTATTTCTTAATTAAATTTCTTAATATACTTATTTTCCAGTTTCACAATTCATCTTGAATTTTCCAATTTTTGATTATCTTCAATTCCGCAATTATTTAATTCGTCTATTTTAAATTTCCTTATTTCTTTAGTTCTTCATTTCTTCTTAATTATTTAATATTGTTTCTGCTGTTCAATTTCCTTATATCTTTGTTTTTTTCTAACATTTGAGCGTTTAAAAGTTCAAAGGTGCGGTACACATTGCGATTGCTTAATCTCTTTATAAAGAAGATTATGACAATTTTCAACATTCGGGATATACTGGAGATATTCTAGAATTTTGAGATCCTTGAAAGTATGGAGATTCTGAAAAAAATCTTTAGATTTTTGAGAATCTTTGAAATTTTGATAGAGATTCTAGAGATTCTAGAGATTCTAGAGATTCTAGAGATTCTATAGATTCTATAGATTATAGAGATTCTAGAGATTCTGGAGATTTTAGAGAATCTACAGGTTCTAAAGATTCTAGAGATTCTAGAGATTCTAGAGATTCAAGAGATTCTAAAGATTCTAGAGATTCTAGAGATTCTAGAGATTCTAGAGATTCCAGAGATTCCAGAGATTCTAGATATTCTAGAGATTCCAGAGATTCAAGAGATTCTAAAGATTCGAGAGATTCTAGAGATTCAAGAGATTCTAGAGATTTTAGAGATTCTAGAGATTCGAGAGATTCTTGATATTCTAGAGATTCCAGAGATTCCAGAGATTCTAGAGATTCTAGAGATTCAAGAGATTCTAACGATTCTAGAGATTCTAGAGATTCTAGAGATTCTTGAGATTCCAGAGATTCTAGATATTCTAGAGATTCTAGAGATTCAAGAGATTCTAAAGATTCGAGAGATTCTAGAGATTTAAGAGATTCTAGAGATTCTAGAGATTCTAGAGATTCGAGAGATTCTTGATATTCTAGAGATTCTAGAGATTCTAGAGATTCTAGAGATTCTAGAGATTCTAGAGATTCTAGAGATTCTAGAGATTCTAGAGATTCTAGAGATTCTAGAGATTCTAGAGATTCTAGAGATTCTAGAGATTCTAGAGATTCTAGAGATTCTAGAGATTCTAGAGATTCTAGAGATTCTAGAGATTCTAGAGATTCTAGAGATTCTAGAGATTCTAGAGATTCTAGAGATTCTAGAGATTCTAGAGATTCTAGAGATTCTAGAGATTCTAGAGATTCTAGAGATTCTAGAGATTCTAGAGATTCTAGAGATTCTAGAGATTCTAGAGATTCTAGAGATTCTAGAGATTCTAGAGATTCTAGAGATTCTAGAGATTCCAGAGATTCTAGAGATTCTAGAGATTCTAGAGATTCTAGAGATTCTAGAGATTCTAGAGATTCTAGAAATTCTAGAGATTCTAAAAATTCTAGAGATTCTAGAGATTCTAGAGATTCTAGAGATTCAAGAGATTCTTGACATTCTAGAGATTCTATAGATTCTAGAGATTCTAGAGATTCTAGAGATTTTAGAGATCCTAGAGATTCTAGAGATTCTAGAGATTCTAGAGATTCTAGAGATTCTAGAGATTCTAGAGATTTTTAGAGATTCTAGAGATTCTAGAGATTCTAGAGATTCTCGAGATATGGATTATAGAGATTCTAGAGATTCTAGAGATTCTAGAGATTCTAGAGATTCCAGAGATTCCAGAGATTCTAGAAATTCTAGAGATTCTAGAGATTCTAGAGATTCTAGAGATTCTAGAGATTCTAGAGATTCTTAGAGATTCTAGAGATTCTAGAGATTCTAGAGATTTAGATTCTAGAGATTCTAGAGATTCTAGAGATTCTAGAGATTCTAGAGATTCTAGAGATTCTAGAGATTCTAGAGATTCTAGAGATTCTAGAGATTCTAGAGATTCTAGAGATTCTAGAGATTCTAGAGATTCTAGAGATTCTAGAGATTCTAGAGATTCTAGAGATTCTAGAGATTCTAGAGATTCTAGAGATTCTAGAGATTCTAGAGATTCTAGAGATTCTAGAGATTCTAGAGATTCTAGAGATTCTAGAGATTCTAGAGATTCTAGAGATTCTAGAGATTCTAGAGATTCTAGAGATTCTAGAGATTCTAGAGATTCTAGAGATTCTAGAGATTCTAGAGATTCTAGAGATTCTAGAGATTCTAGAGATTCTAGAGATTTTAGAGATTCTAGAGATTCTAGAGATTCTAGAGATTCTAGAGATTCTAGAGATTCTAGAGAGATTCTAGAGATTCTAGAGATTCTAGAGACTATAAAGATTCTTGAGATTCTAGAGATTCTAGAGATTCTAGAGATTCTGGATTCTGGATTCTGGATTCTGGATTCTGAGAGATTCTGGATTCTGGATTCTAGAGATTCTAGAGATTCTGAGATTCTGGATTCTGGATTCTGGATTCTGGATTCTGGATTCTGGATTCTGGATTCTGGATTCTGGATTCTGGATTCTGGATTCTGGATTCTGGATTCTGGATTCTGGATTCTGGATTCTGGATTCTGGATTCTGGATTCTGGATTCTGGATTCTGGATTCTGGATTCTGGATTCTGGATTCTGGATTCTGGATTCTTGATAATTGGATTCTTGATTCTCGAGCTTCTAGGTACATACTTGAATAAAATACATAGTCGCTCGCACCATACTTTAGTTTTTTATACGTCTGTAGGTCGGGTTCATGGACAAGTGGTAATGAAAGTTCGATTCTCACTCCAGCCCACTGTGGAACTTTACGCAATCTGAAAATGTCCACTCTGGTCCACTGGTTGCCAAATTAAGTTGTTCTTTGTGATTTTCTTTATATTCAGTGTTCAATCTGTTTTCCAAAATGACGATGAAGACGGTGTAATTGTCTTTAAATTACTTTCCGAATCAACGACAAATGCCCACCATGAGCGAGATAACTTGTTTTGTGAAAACACTTTTTGGGAGTGCAGTCCGTGCTTTAAAAATAATATCGTATCAGAATAGTCGAGTCACCATCCGATGATTTTTGTTTTTGTGACATTGCTACGAAGTTTGAAGTTTGATGATTTGACCATGTTGATATTTTCATTCGATGATGACTTCCTCTCTAGGAAAGGACGTGGAATAGTAAAGGAAAAACAGAGCGTGATGTGGCTCATTTGCAACGTTGCCACATTTTAGTATTTCCTTTTTTTGTTTTGTATTGACCGTACAAAGTAAATCTTCAATGATCCATCGATAATCTAGTTTATAAGTGTGAGTAAATACTTTGGTCTTTGTCCATTCCAAAAACTGCTTTTGCGTGACTATTCGTTAGACTCAATGAATTATGAAAGATACAAGAGTGAGCTAGGGTACCTTCAGGATAAGTTTAAACAAAAAATTTGGGATAGACGGCAAATTCATGTTTAGAAAAACAACAACTTTTAAAAAGATAAATTTGTCATGAGCTGATGTTTCTGATGGGTACCGTACTGCTTATAAGAAACATCAGCTCTAAGATATTGTCACAAAACATAAGAGCAAACTTTTAGGTCTAGCATCTAGAGTAGTGCTGTCATGGTAAATTAAGAGCTTACTTAGATGCAAACTCTGCGTTTCCATTTAATTTGGATCGACATCCCAAACGTTCCTTAAATCATTATACATAGGGGAAAGAGCTGTAATGTGGGTCTATGGATCTAGGATTCGGCCTATGCTTAAAATTCGAAGTAAATATTAATTCACGATTTACCCTGAAAATCAAAAATATACAGTAGTATTGTCTCACTGGCATATCAATATGAAGACAAATATAAGACAGGCAATTTTTAACGATAGGCCGAATTCTAGATCAATAAATCCACATTAGAGAACTTTCCCCTATAACTTGAAACGGGGAGCGCAATTTCATTAGATGTGCTGTGTCCAACTAATTTTGAGTACAAGGAAAAAAATTAGTTTTCCTAGCTGGTTACGAATGGAGTAACTATGGGTAACCATCATGGGTAACTGCATGGAGTAACTATGGGTAACCAACCAACCACCATGACAGTAGAGTTGCTGAAAATATTAATTTTGAATGTGTGGTAGGCTGTGCAGTATACCTTGTGAACGATCTTTACATTAATTTCAAAACTGTTTAGTCAGTTCCGAGCTCTAATACGTGCGAAATTTCCTTTTCGTTTTAGAACATTCGATGGATGTTTTCAATGTCATTTAAATTCAATCGCATACTCTTTATGAACGTTAATTTCCACGAACGCACCATTTTATGGCTTCTTTTTTTCTCTCTGGTTCAATAATTTGCATTACTCTTATAAGTCCCACAAAAAAACAACAAATAAGAGGAAGGTATGCATTCAAATGGTCCCATTCATCGCAACCCTCCGTTTTTCCACATTTTCCAGTAAATTACCTTGGCTTATCTGCTGGAAGTAAAACGCTTAACATTAGGCAAATGTAATCATTTAAACTGCGACCCACACAAGCTGGTGGCGTGTCCTTTCCCATGAAACAATCCGGCGACATTTGTGACCCGGCCACGTGTGTTCGCCGATCCCATGGGAAAATGATGTCTTTCGGCTGCGGCATGGACGAATCTGTTTCTGTTACTAAGCAAGTTGTGCAGTTGTTGTTGGGTTGTTGAGTCCGTCAGCATCATCATAGGCCTGGGTGCTTGGTCACCAGTGTGGTAGCATGTCTGGAAACAATAAATCAATTTCACTGTCACTGTGAACAACGATGACCGGTGGATTCATGTGTGTCCGTGTGCCCATAATCCACGACGCGGAGGATTGGATGACATGTTTGTTCAACGTACCAAAAGAGTCAACAAACTGGACAGCCGAGAGGGTGGAATGTTCCGTATATTTATATTGTATTGTTCGTCCCATTCTTGCTTCGGTCTTCGGAAAGAAAGGGTTCTTGGAGGGAAAAGGGAATCAATAAAAAATACACATCGCAAAGCCGTCCAACGAAGGAACGGCGGCAATGCCATAACCTGCCCGAATGAATTCTAAATTGTCTAAAGGTGGCCGCCATCGGTCGGTCGGTTGCAAATATGGCCTTCAAATCTGGTTAGAATGGACTTGGGCGAATATGGCGCTCACTTATTATTTATGATGTCTGATTTTGATGTACTGGCACAAACGGGGCTTACGGTTTGTGAGGAAGCCGTAATGGCCTGGGCTTCATCGACCATTCGTTGGCTGCAGTCCAAGTCTGATAAAGCAAGTGGAATCATGACATGTTACTGTGTGGAGGTGGGATTATGCAATTCATGTGTCTGAACAATGTTACAATAAGTGACTTTGTAATCCATACAACGAATCACACTTCATATGACATGAAGAGTGACCTCACCAACGGGAGAGCTGTAAATCCGTTAATTAAGCTATTTGGTACAGTTATCGAAGCATTAAGGCGAAACTCGACTCTTGGAGAACATCTTAAAATAAGTTTGCTAAGTAGCAACCGAGCTAAGCCCCGCCACTTCGTTCTAAAGTCCCATCAAGAGATTAATTACACACTCAATCTTGCTGGAATTGACTGCTACTCTAACTTGTTTGCTAACAATCCAATCCCGGACCGGCTGCTACTGGCGCGATTCGGATCCTCCAAAGGGGCAGCGCAATTGGTCCGCATAAATATCCTATAATTAATCCGCTTTTCTTTGAACGATGGAGTCCATGCGTACGTCAAAGGTTCAATAATGAGAACGCGAAAGAAGCGTATCCGTTACGTTTCTTGCGAAATTCCGGACCGAAAGGGGGGAGGGGCCCAAGCATGGCAGAGGTTGCGGGCAGGTAACTGAGACAAGCTGAAATGTTGAACGGATCCACTTTATCAACATCGTTTGTGGACTCTGCTGGTTAATTACCTTCAAGGGTTCGCGACGAAAAAGGGACGTAATTGCGCTGATGGTAGATTGGTGGTGTGGCCGTAGAATGCAACTTTTTTTTTTGTTACCGACGGTTCTCTTCCAATTGGGAACGCATTCCAGAGGCGCAAAAAATGACATTTTAATTTCAATCATCAATTAAGATACTTGCATCATTTCGATGCTGGAAGGTATGGGAAAGGTATCGATGGTATTTTATAAGAAACAAGCATGGAAATTGACCATTATGTAAGAATTCAGTTCTTTGGTAAACGAGTCAATAATTATCAGGCATATAAAACGAGACCCGATAGCTTGGTTGTTACCGTTTGTAACAGTCATTGGCAAAATAAAGTGCCCATCGAATTATTCTTTCAACTTCTTTAAAAAACCTGATGGTTATATAATTAGAAACATCGAAATATTGCCAGGATTTTTATTTATTATGTTCATTTTAAGTTTCATTCATAAAACACTGAAAGAAAAGAAGAATAAATTACTTATCGTATAATTGTGTTAAGCTAAAAGAAAGCATTGACAAAAAGAAGTGCCCACTTATTTAACTTTCCTATCGAAGATCAATCCAACGCGTTATCAAGGCGTTCAGTAATGTATGTGTCCTCCTTTCGCCTTTAGTTCCATTCGGTATTTGCATAAAATTTTCGAAGTCCATTTGTTGTTGAAAATTTCTGAAAAATTTGAAGACCCCTTTGTTGTAAAATTTTGGGGGTGGTTTTTGTTTTTTTTTGTTTGTGGGTTTTTGAAGACTCAGATTTTGGGGGGGGGGGGGGGGGGGGGGGTGGGGGGGGGGGTGTTGGGTGACTTGATTTGCTTGGTACCACTCCATGACAGTTTTAGCATAGTGGCATGATGCCAAATCGGGCCAGGATAAAGGTTTTTCTTTGTGACTTTTGATGAAGCGTAGCAATCGCTTCTGCAGACACTCTTTCTGATAGATCTTCTAGTTGATTGTGCCTGTAGTGACGAAAGATTAACTCTTTTGCCACACGTGGAAATTGCTTGCCACACAAGGTATGTTTTTGCAAGGTCCCGTATTGACAAGTCAGGATTTGCCGTACGTCCGTACAAAATTCGCTCGCGCACTTGTTTTTCTTTCGTCCCTATCTTGAATACTAAACATGAAATGTAAACATCAATCAATCATAGTCTTTTTCATCATAGACTCTCAGCTATACCACAGTGAAATTTTTCATTCCTACGTGCAATATTTCAAAAGTTACAATGATTTGAAGGTGTCCGGATTAATGTGGATACAGACCTTAACAAGCAGTGAAAGATGCGTTTGAAAGTTTTATTCATTGAATATATGATAAAACATAGAGACTGGTAAGCTTTAATGGTAAGTTATTTAAATTTTAAACAACTATTTTATTAGAAACAGAGGAATTTTGCAATACACTGATAGGCAAAATAAAGCCCACCTCATCGTTTTTTTCAATTTCTCTCATTTACTTGGTTCAAATTAAAGTAAACACACTGTATTTTTTTATTATCTTATTTTTTATATTCTTTTTAAGTTTCACTTATGGAATACTGAAAAAAAGGAGTTTTACTTAAAAAAAAAAATCAATTGTGTTGAGAAAAAAAACAGTGACAAAATAAAGTGCCCACTTCATTTAGGCTACAGAAAACATAAATTAAAGTAAAATAAAAGCATTTCAATAATTGATGTGTCCTCCTTTGGCCTTCAGGACCTCCTGCAGGCGCTTCGACATGCTCTCGACCAGGTTTTTTAGGTGCTGTGGATCTAGCTCTTCCCAGGCGCGCTCCAGGGCATCAAAATAGTTATTTTTATTGGTAACACCAGTTTTGTCAACCCTGGCATCGAGAATCGCCCACAAATTCTCGATGGGATTGAGGTCCGGGCTTTGTGGAGGCCATTCCAGCGGTTTGATCCGACAAGACCGGAAGAAAGACTTGGTCTTCTTGGCAGTATGCTTCGGGTCGTTGTCCTGCTGGAATACGAACTTCTCTTCAAGGCCCGTCTGGATCAGCGAAACCTCCAGATTTTCTCGCACGATGTTGATGTAAGAATCTGCCGTCATTATCCCGTCGATTTTCACAATGCTTCTCACTCCATCCCACGAAAAACACCCCCAGACCATCACATTTCCTCCTTCATGCTTCATCGTGCCTTGGATGTGGCGCTCCTGAAGCTCCTCTCCCGATCTGCACCAAACACGAACCCGCCGCTTTCGGTTAAACAGCTTGAATTTTGATTCGTCCGTCCAGAGAACCGTTTTCCAGAACTCTAGGGGCTTATCAGCATGCTCCTTAGCAAACTTAAGCCGTTTGGCTTTGTTTGCCTTGCTGATAAATGGGCGCTTCCGGGCAAGTTTGCTATTCAACCCCTGTACTACGAGACGGCGACGAACAGTTCAACCGGAAACTGATAACTGAAGGGTTTCCTGGATCTCGCGGACAGTTACCTTCGGGTTCTTCTTGACTTCGCGCATGATCTTGGTGTCCGTTCTCGCATCCGTTTTCCGCTTCCTGCCTCTGCCAGGGCGATCCACCACTGATCCAAACGTTTTAAGCTTCAGAAGAATTTTGCCAACCGCTGCCTTGCTGATACTGTACTTCTTAGCGACAGCCCGGTGCGATTCACCGTTTTGCACATCACGAACGACCAATTTTCGGATACACAAGGGAATTGCTTTCGAAAGCACTGCGTTCTCCATTTATTTTCAATTGAATCAAATGCGATCACGTATACAAATGCACCAGGTTGAGCCGTTTGCTTCAAAACATGTCAAAATATCATAACATAAATAATCGAGGGGTCTTCCAATGGAAACTTATCGAAAACATATCGATTTTTGAAGAGGGCACTTTATTTTGTGACAGTTTTTTTTTCAACACAAATTGATTTTTTTTTTCTTTAAGTAAAACTCCTTTTTTTTCAGTATTCCATAAGTGAAACTTAAAAAGAATATAAAAAATAAGATAATAAAAAAAAATTCAGTGTGTTTACTTTAATTTGAACCAAGTAAATGAGAGAAATTGAAAAAAACGAAGAGGTGGGCACTTTATTTTGCCTATCAGTGTATCTCAGTACATTCACTAGTACCAATGAAAACTTTAATAAATTTATTAATTGAATCTTAGTTTCATTAAGGCCGTGAAATTTCCTACATTTTGTATCTTAACTTTTTTTTTATAAATCATCATATATGCTAAAAATTTCCACTGTTCCTAAAACAATTATATAACTGGGATTGGGGGGTAGCCTAAGGCAGTCAAAGGATTTGTTGACTGGACAAGGGTTCGTGGAGTCGCCAGTCCCTTGTTATGAGAAGACACGCGGCCTTCTGGCCGTAGTCTTCCGAAGGTCCTCATTGAGATCGACTGGCCCTGCTACACCAAGCCATCACGTAGGCTATATTCTCGGGGTAACCTGCTGAAGATAGTCCTGCAGACATAGGTAATCCTTGCACTGATGGGGGGTTCTTATCACATCACATCATCTCATCACTCCCACTCAGTGTTGGTGACTGCTAAAAAAATCGGCGAAAATTATTTATTGTTATCCGTGCTTGAAACAACCACATCGATAACTGTATTGGTAAAGGCATCATATGCAGGAACTCAGTGAGTGAACAAGATTAGACGTTTTGTAGATTACTTCATTCTACCACGCAAGTCGAATGGACAACAGCTCTGCCTACTTGTGGTTCACTTTTCGTTGATTGAGTGGCTATGGAAATACGACCCAGTAGGATCGCCAGAAGATAATGTTCGGAGACGAGAGATGACATCATTCATTTCTCGAGTACTTTTTCAAACAGACGTATCGGATTTTTGTAAACAAAGAAGGGAAGTAAAATTCAAACGTAAATTTCTCAAAACTCTCAGCACCCACACGGAAAGTAGCATCACGATTATGTTAGGGAAATGTTATTTCTTGTGTTAGTGGCCCTAGTTTGCATGTAAGTGGTAAGGGTTTCAAGAATTTAACGTTTGAATCTCACTTCCCCTCTTTGTTTACAAAATCAGATAAGTCTGTTTGAAAAAGTACTCGAGATTTGAACAGAATCATTCATTGTCTTTTAGTTCGAATGACACTGTTGGAAGTGTTGTTAAGTATGTACCGTGTGGGAAAATCAGCCTACTCAATTAGATTTTTTCTAAAATTTCCCTGTCACACGTATCCGATAAGTCGTGACATTTTTTTTCAGGACTTTTGACACAATGTGTTATGCACACCGTGTGAATTTTATACCACATAACATGCAAGAAAAATCGTTATCGAGATTTCAATTGAAGAGGGTTTAATATCCATATCGTCGATTATCATTCGTTGAACTAACATTCGCTTATTTTCGATTTCAACAAGAATGCATACATTTTTGTTTTGTGACATGTGAAAAATCTTCTGTACCGTACAGAGAATCCACTGCATCCGGGTTGGTAATGCCGTTCCAATACAAACTAAGTAACCTGTGTCATCTTCAGTATCTACCAAAAACAGAAAATACTGGCTCAAAGGAAAACATGTCATTTTATAATAACATTTGGCGTTTAGTTGCTACATATTTCCGGTTTTTCGAACAGTATTTACCGGCTACACTGTGCTATTCGGCTTCCGATTCATTTTTGCTTTGAACGCGGTGCCACACAATCACCAAGTGATCCGATCGGAAGCTTCGAGCACTAGCACTCAATCGAATCAGGAAACGAAAATGAATCACTAACAGAAGCCAACGAACGAATCAATAAATTGTACAAGCAAGCAGTGATGAACACGCATACAATTGACAGGCGACGAAGTTCATGCTATGTTCATTCAATGTTTGCGTTGGCCAATCAGTTTTCGGTTTGAGAGGTGAAGCAGAACTTTTCATTGTGTGCGTCTATTGAATCAAAGAAGAGCGTGCAACGGATGATTTATGATACGATTGGAACCATCGTTGCTTCCACTAGGTATTGCGGGTGTTGTGGGTCAAGGCTCCCAGGCTCTCTCAAGGGCTTCGAATTAGCTGTTTTGGTTTGTAACTCCGGTTTTATCAACGCGGGCATCGAGAATGGCCTACAAATTCTCGATGGGGTTCCAATCCGGGCTTTGTGGAGGCCATTCCATGGGCTGGATGCGGCATGCACGAAATAAAGACTGAACATTAACTGATTTTGCAGCCCTATTTTAATCAACGATACCTCGAGAATTTCTCGCAGAATGTTGATGGAAGTGTCTGCAGTCATAATCGCATCGATTTTCACAAGAGCCCCTACTCCAGCCCAAGCAAAACACCCCTAAACGATAACGTTACCTGCCACATGCTTTACCGTGCCTTGAATATGTCGTTCCTGCAGAGTTCGAACTTGGATTCATCAGTCCACAGAACCTTATTCCAGCACTCTATGGGCTTACCTGCATGCTCCTGAGCAAACTTTGACCTTTTGGATTTGTTAGCTTTGCCAATGAATGGCAACTTCCGGGAAAGCTTGTTTTTCAAACCATGATCTGCGATGCTCCGGTGGATTGTTCGATGGGTTATTGGTGGCTGAAGGGTTTCTTGTATCTCCCTGACAGTATTTTTTTGGGTTTTCCCAATTTCCCGCACGATTATGGTGTCCATTCTTGTATCCGTTTTTCGATTCCTGCCTCTACCGGGGTGATCCGCCACTGATCCAAACGTTTTGTACTTCAAACATTTTTTTCCGACAGCTGCTTTGCTGATACCGTACTTTCCTGTTATAACCCGCTGCGATTCTCCATTTTCCACTTCTCAAACCACCAGTTTACGGATAGTTAAAGGAATTGATTTTGAAAGCACTGCAGTTTCAATGATTTCAACGAAAATTATATCAAAACAACGTGAACCTATTACAAAAGCACAACAAATAAAATGTTTTGAATCCAAATGTCAAAACTCGACAAATCAAGGGGTCTCCTGATGAACATTTTAAAGATTTACAAGGTTTTTACAAATGAGCACTTTTTTATGTCACACCTAATTATGCTAACCTCAACAACAAGTATATTTCTAAAATCGAGGTTTGCTTGTTATAAATTTCCAGTGAATGTTTTCAATAAAGTATGATTAAATTTTCATTTCCAAAATATATCAAGAGTTTTATTTCAGAAGTTTTTAGGAAGAGATTTAAAGTTCCTCCAATCGATCAAAATTTTGAATTTTTTTTATTTTGAAAACTTTCAAGTACAGACTTATTAACGGAGCAAAATTGAATGAAATTCGGTATCAATTGGTTCCCCATCCACAGTATTCGCCCCCCTTGGCCCCCAGTGACTTCTATTTGGTCCCAAACCTGAAGAGATGGCTCACCGGTAAGCGATTTTACTCAAATGATGAGCTCATAGCTGAAACCGATGGCTATTTTGAAGGACTTCCGAAGTACTTCAGGAAGAACTAGCGCATTGGTCCCAAGCTAAATGAATCATCCCTCAAAACATAACTCCCACGGAATAGTTGAATATTCTGTCAAAATATCAAAGCGAATCAAAACAAAAGCAAAGATTCTCAAACCGCAGTGTGAAAACATGGGGTACTCTATGGTGTACTTGAGACCAATGGGGTTCTTAAGTAGTGAGCCAATTCAAAGTAGCAAGTCCTATTTATTGTTGCATATATTGTCTGATTTACTATCTCAAGATAATTTCAATGAAAAATATTCCAAAAGATATTCTAAATTCACAAATACATTTTTTCTGTCACAGTATATGAAATGCTGGAGTGGATTAATTTATGGAATTTTTCATGTAAATTGTAGCCTGATATCGCCTAGATCAGGTCTGTTTTATGAAAGATTGGAAAACATATGCTACACTTCTGTACTATATGCTATCTGCTTAAGCTTGCAGTGCAGTGTTTGTTTAGTGGCCAAATAATCGCCATAGGCTGATAGACTGTTAGATATGATATATTCCTTCTGTATATAGTGTATTACAGGGCATAGACTTGAAGAATATGCAAAAAAAAAAACGGAAGTTCAGAAAACATCATTTTTTGTACTTCTATACCCTTCTAGGTTGAAAGCAATTAATGGAAGAAAAGCACTTATAAATTTCACACCATTCTTTTTGAATAGTAGTCAACGCCGTAACATTCTAAATTAGACTAAAACGTTTTACAATATTAATTAATCAAATTCTTTTCTCTTTTTTTCCAGGTATGTTACCTCCTTGGCACAACTATATTATATCATATGCATCCAGAGTGTGGACGTGATGGTATATTTTGACAAATCGGGTAGGGAACGGCTTAATCAGGGTTGACTGTTTTCATCAGTTGTTAGGAAATAGGTCTACCATGCCTACATTTTCCAAATTATTTCCCTTTTAATTATACGATAAGCTCTATCTATCGGGCTAATGATTCTATGTATGAATCATGATTGATTACCAATTAATTACTTTCATTTTGAAGATTGATACAATCTAGATCATCTAGAAAACCACCAGTTTCCCACCTGCTGAAGTAGTTCGCTTAAATGTTGCCTTTGTGTATTTTTCATTTAATCGCGTGTACCGGAGGGAATGACTTTATCAGCTCCTTCTCTCATCTAGGCTTGTTGCCAGAATGTGATGTTGAACATTGAGTTAAATTTATTTCATATTTAGATTATCTGAAATCACTATTAATTTCATGTTTCTTCTAGTCATTTAAAGTTGATCTATGCTTATGATTATATTGTCCATCATCTGGCACTATCATATGTAATAAAAAAAAAATGTTTCGGAGCTGTCCAATAGTTCTCAACGACAAATAATGATTCGCTGTTGAGCGGCAGCTACTTATGGCATAACTGTTGCTTTTGAGAGAGCTCATGTTTCCTCTCTTCTTTGTTATCTATGGATATAGCGCACCGGTAATGTAACGTGAAGCCTGTTGTCTCTTGCATTTGTTTGTTTTAAACGGAGCATCCCATTTGTCGTCACAGTCGCTTTGGCTAACATTTGCGTGAGAGTAAATGAAATAAGAAATACACATTGCCAATCTAAAGATCAATGACAAACTAAAAGTTTGTTTGTGTAGGTCTGTTTCATAACCTGCTAGTAGACGAGTTTGTGATCGTAGCAATCGACATGTTTTGGTTGATTGTTTTCGAGAGCGAATGGGTAAAACGAAGGAGCGGGTTGAGCAAATTGACGTTTGCAGTTAATCGTGAACTGGTCTATTTCATTTCGCCTTCGCGCACATGCATGGAATCGCACTCAAACAATATTGTTAGTTTATGTACAGATTGAGGAGCTGAAGAAAACATTTTTTTTTAATCGGAAAGCAATCCGCATGCGTTTAAGAAGTCCCTGCAATTGGGAACTTTATTCCATGGCTATGAAATTTTCTGAGCCTAATGCTCGTTGCTGAAGGTATGTTCCGATAGACCAGACGTAAGCAGAAGGATTAATGTCTAAATATTGACAGTTCTAATTATAGGTTACATACAGCTTCATCAAATGTCTCAGGTGCTGAATAAACCCGTCCCGTACCCCATATGTCATCTCAAATCAAGTATCGTCGCAGCACGTCCCGTTGCACAGTGGTCAAAAAGTCGATTTTAACGCTCTCAACTGATAGCTCCCTAAATAGTGGAGCTAGAGCGATGGCGTCTTTGGCAAAGTTGATGGATATGACAAGCTTCAAATTTTGACGGCATGATTTTTGTGATCAATCCCTCTAAAAGTGAGATAAAAATTCAACTTTTTTAGGATTTTAAGAAAAAGACTTGATGTCTTAGACATACAAATCGAATGTTTCACCCAATTGAAGATAGAGAGCGTTTTATAAGAACTAACCTCCAAAAACACATTTTTCACGGAAACATTTCGTTTAAATTTTAAAGACAACATAATGTTCTACAAAGTTATTTGCAATATCAAAATATAAAACTCTTTAGAACATACTATACCTGCATTATTTCAATGGTATGAGTTATTGAACTATTTCCCGTTTTTTTTCGTCGTATTTTCGACGGCTGTACCACACGTAGAGATCCCACATTGAGTATCTGAAGCGAAAGTGCCAGCAAAGGATCAACTTTCTTCGAACAATTACCTGGACCTAGTGGGGAGCGCATCCACAAGATCTTCTAACGTTGTACCGGACAACGGTTTTGTCGGTTATCGAATACGGTAGTTTTTGTTTTCAGTCAGCGGCTCGGTCGCACACCATAAAACTGGAACGTATTCAGTATCGGTGTCTTCGTATCGCGTTAGGTTGCATGCACTCGACTCACACCATGAGTCTTGAAGTGCTGGCTGGCATGTTGCCACTCTCGGATCGGTTTACAGAGTTATCTCTCCGGCTCCTCACCAGGTGTGAAGTAATGAACCCCCAGGTAATCGAAAATTTTGAGAAGCTTCTCGAGTTGAATCCTCAAACTCGCTTCATGACTTTGTACCATTGGTACATAACACAGGATGTCAGCCCTTCGCCGAATATTTCCAATCGTGTTTGCTTCTCCGATTTCGATAATTCGGTTTATTTTGATTTATCCATGAAGCAGGAGCTTCATGGAATCCCAGAGCATCATCGTCCTATATATTTAATTTATTATTCAATGAAATTTATAGCGCCAATCGTAAACTTCAAGCTCCTTGTTCCGTATATGTCGCTGAATTAGCGGCAATACACTTTACGCTAGAAATTATTGCCTCACTAACACCGGATCAGTATTACATTTTCACGGATAGTCTCAGTTCTATAGAGGCTATTCGCTCCTTGAGGCCGGTAAAGCACTCCTCGTATTTTCTCATGAAAATACAGGAGCTTCTAAGTGCTTTATCTTCGCGTTATTTAATCATCACCTTTGTATGGGTCCCATCTCATTGTTCAATTCTGGGCAATGAGAGAGCGGACTCGCTTGCAAAGGTGAACGCTATATAAGGCGATATTTATGATCGACAAATCGCCTTTAATGATTTTTTTACTATTTTTCGTCAACAAACACTGCTGGCAGTATAAATGGAGTAAAGGAGATTTGGGGCGATGGCAACATTCTATCATCCCAAAGGTATCGAAGAAATCTTGGTTTGGAGGGATGGATGTGGGTCGAGACTTCATTCGTGTGATGTCTCGCCTCATGTCCAATCATTATTCTTTGAACGCTCATTTATACCGTGTTGGGCTGAGCGACAGCAATCTCTGTGAATGTGGACAAGGTTACCAGGACGCAGATCACATTATTTGGTCATGTGCTGAGCATCGTGGAGTCAGATATGAGCTTTATGATTCCCTTCGGGCTCGAAGTAGACAACCCAATGTACCGGTTCGAGATATTTTGGCTGTACGTGATCTGGAGTTTATGAAACTCATTTATGTGTTTTTGACTAACATTAGCCTTAGATGGTAGTTAGTTTAACCTGTATGTTTACTTTAAGTTTTTGTTCTGTGTTTGTGTGTTTTTTTTTTCATTTTCAAAAATTTTCAAGTCAAAAAAAAACCAAAATTTGTTTATTTATTTTTTTTTTTCCTTTTTCTATTTTAAATATTTGTGTTTTTTGTAACACACTTCCCAATTCCCCCCCCTCTTCCCCTCCCTTTATTTTTTTTTCTTCTTTAAACCGGGGGGGGGGGGGGGGTCCCCTCTTCTCCCCTCTTATTTTTTTTTTTTAAATTATTTATATAAATATATAATAATATCTCTCTGTTGTATATTCGTTTGTGCGAATAAATAAAAAAAAAATAATAAAAAAAAAAAGTAACAATTTTAGTTTTATTCCAGCCGTATAGCCGCCTCCCGGCTTTGTTGATAAAACTACATTCAAAACTGTTTTGTCTACCAACACCTCCTCTATGCTTCTTTAAAGCCGAAATTTGTACAAAATGGCCCACTCTATAGACGGTTGTGAAAACAAGTTAATAAAACCTTTATAAGAACATAAAGATTTTGAAAATGTTCTTGTGAAAGATGTTATGACCACTTGAGAACCTTCATAAAACCTTTTGGCTGCCATTAAAACCAGAATGTGGCCAAATGGCCACATCTGTCAAACTTCTCTGTGAAATCGAGGTTGGTTTTTGTTGTTCTGCTTTGTTCGATTCTTTGCTCTTCTGATTCATTTAGCAGTAAAAAAAAAGGTCTAGTGTTGCGGGAAATTTTGTTTGATAGCAAAATATCCAAAACAAATTGTGTTTTCTACAGCGTATTATGCTCCAAATTATGTGCGCAATTATATTTATGGTGAATATTGGCACGATAAGAGCAGAAAATTAATGCGCCTCGGAAATAATGGGAATTTACAACAACATAAATCAAATTAAAACAAATATATTCGATAAATTAATCATGAATTTCCTGAAAATGCTTGGAATTCGATGAGATTATCTAAAAGAATGCTGAAATTAGTCTCCGATCTACTGTTTATTTGCATACCATTGAAAATTTGATGCATTTATTTTTCCACATTTCATTTATTTCTTATATTTCAATATGGCGATTGGAAAAAAATCACAGTTTTGCCATAAAGCCAATTTATCTTCGCAATGACTATTATAAAACTATTTGGTCTTATGGTGACTTCTTTCAATGCCAATTTGCCGTTTAATGCATTTACTGTAGGCAAAATGGTTTTAAAATGCTTTTTCAACTGACCATAATAAGATAAAATCAATGAGTCCTAAAACGGCATTTCAATACAGCATTTTACGAGTTCATAAAGTCGAAATAAAACCTTTGATAGGAGTAAAAGGAATTTGAGAAACAAGGTTTTAAGATTGTTGTAAACAAGCTGTGTGGGTTCTCATAAACCTGACCTGACTATGAAACCTATTGGCACCTCTTGGTACCATAATAAAACCAAATTGATTTCAAGTGGCTTTCATAAAACTTTAATAAAACTTAATAAAGCAGGAAGGTGTTAGCAATGTTACTTGGCTATTAGGTGCGCAACTAAGTTCTCGCTGTTTTTTGGTGAAAAAGGAACTTTATTTTGAAAACAAAGGTTACAAATGAATTATTCAAAGTATTGCCCATCACTAGCTACGACTTTTTCCCATCTTTCTGGTAGAACGTGAATACCATTTCGATAGAACTGCTCGTCTTTTGATGCTATTCAAGAATCAAGCCATTTTGAGATGTCATCATATGAGTGGAATTGCTGACCAGTGAGAACATGTGCCATCGAACGGAACAAGTAATAATCGGACGGTTCTATATCAGGAGAATATGGCGGGTGGGGTAAGACTTCCCATTTGAGCGTTTCCAAGTAGGTTTTCACGGGTTTCGCAACGTGAGGTCGAGCGTTGTCATGCTGAAGAATCACTTTTTCGTGTCTGTGCTCGTATTGTGGCCGTTTTTCGTGCAGTGCTCGGCTCAATCGCATCAATTGAGTTCGATACCGTTTCCCGGTAATGGTTTCGTTTGGTTTCAACAGCTCATAATAAATAACACCAACTTGGTCCCACCAAATACACAGCATAACCTTCGCAGCGTGAATATTCGGCCTAGGCGACGATGTTGAAGCATCCCCGGGCAGTCCCCATGAATGTTTCCGTTTTGGGTTACTGTAATGAATCCATTTTTCGTCCCTCGTCACTATGCGATGTAGAAAACTCTTCCTTTTTTTGCCACTGGAGCAGTTGTTCACAGACGAAAAAACGACGCTCAACATCTCTTGGCTTCAAATCGTAAGGAACCCAAGTTCCTTGCTTTTGAATCATTCCCAACGCATGCAATCGCTTAGAAACGGCTTGACGGGAAACTCCTAATCCTGAACCAAGCTCTTCTTGCGTTTGACACGGATCCTCATCGAGCAATGCCTCCAATTCAGAGTCTTCGAAGTTTTTTGGCCTTCCTTCACGCGGACGATCATCAACACTGAAATCACCGTTTTTGAAGCGACGAAACCAATCACGACACGTTGTTTCACTCAGAGCAGCATCACCGTAAACTTTTTGGAGCTCTCGATGTGTTTCAGCCGCCGTTTTCTTCGAATGAAAGAAGAAATTCAACACTCTCCGCAAATGACGATTATTTGGCACGAAATCAGACATCTTCAAACAACCAAAATATATAACACTAAACCAAAATCACTGATTTGGCAAAGCGGTTTGCTTACCATATGTCTGAGGTTGGTTTATGACGCTTGAGATGTACAACATTCGACCAGCACTTACTACTGGCGCCATCTATTGCTAAACAGCGGGAATTTAGTTGCGCACTTAATATAATCACTAAGCTGTATAGCGGCTAAGGTATTTTTAACATAAAGGCTTTTGAAAAGCTGTAACAAAGCTAACAAATAAAACTGTGTGTAAGAAAACAAAATGCTTAACCGATTAATTTCTTAGCTACTTAAACAAGCTGTGTAAACGCAGACAAACATTGTTCGTATAAGAGCTTTCTTTTCAAAGTATGCAACCGAGAGCTAAATGTTGTGTTAAAGCTGTGTTACATTACGCATAAGTACTGTATCGATTTTTTAACTCTGCTTATAGCTTATTCAGCTTCTTTGCTTTTATACAATTATAAAACAGCTTTTAAGTTATAAACTTCGGCTTAGGCAACTAAAAATGTTAGTTGGGTAGTTAGTCCGTCCACGACCGTCTGCTGGGGAGTTATGTTCAAAACAAATATCGATGGTTTTACTATATTTCATGATTCAAACAGTACAAAAATTGTCATGGTAACCACACCTTCAAACTCATTATTTTCAGCCGAATTTTACATTTTATTTTTAGTCAATATTTTTATTCATTATATGCTACTATAATTTAAAAAAAAACAAAAAAAAAATGTTACTATAATTAAACCGATTTTTATATCAATTATTATTAAACATTTATATTTTCATTACCGTTTTCAATTTGAACCGCTTCTTTTGCTAGCAGCTTCTTATCATCGCCAGACAACGGTTTTTCATGGTTGGGAAAGCTTAGCAAAGATGTTTTATTTGATACTCCAAAAACTTCAAGACAATTGCTAGAAGACAGACTTTTCGCAAATCGCTTTGTGTGTTACAATTTCATCGTGGACAACCTTTATGTTACAAACAGTGCGAGAGACTTTTAATCGCGATATGGTCTTCTTCTTTTATAACCATATTAAATGTTCAGCCCTGTAATAGTTCATCTCTTAAATTTCATGTAATGGAATGTTGATAAGTTACCTTTGTTATTTTTCAAAGACAAAAAACTCATATTAAATCCATGTGGAAAAAGTAGGCTTTGGTAAAATGGTGTTGAGGTTTAGAATTGCAATTTCAATGAAAATATTTGAAAATCTATAATAGGGAAGATGTACCTATATTAATCTCATCACTTTGCAATTCATCCTACTTGAAATAAAACGATATACACGTGACAGGATTAGTTAGTAATGTTTGTTGTAGTTATTTAACGTAAGCAAACATTATTAGAAAACGAAACCGATCCTTCAACTGCCCAATTGTTTGATTCATCGTTGGATGAATAAAGGAACAATTTCCAAGCTGCATGAGCTGCAAAAGACATGTTATGTCAGATGATATGATGAGATGATATGTAGTTGTCAATTGAATGTGGATAGCGTCATTGATTCAAACTTTTGGACATCCAAGTGTCACGACTCATGTGCAATTATAGGCAGCGTGCCTGTCATCCCCGGTTGACAGACAAATTTACAGTCTCATTCAGAATTCAAATTTCCAGCTGCACATCTACGACCGATATCTCCCAGCAGAAAAATCGATACATCAAGTTTCAAGTGGCCAAACAACGGAACCAACAGCTGCATCCTAAGAAAACGAACTCAGAAGAGGAAACACTGGCTGGCTTGCGGTTACACAGAAGTTGTATGCTGTTGCGGCGAGGCGAACCCGGCCGGAATTGGATGGCAAACATTAGATTCTGCTGGTCGACGACGGCATTTTCTAGGAATGCAACTTGTCCGATTCCAAACAACTTCAGAAACGGATGTGGGGGGATACAACTGAAAAACAAGTTGTGCTTTCCAGTCACATAACCTAGCACCCCGACCGGTGCGGTGCCGTGTGGTGCATGCGACTATGCAACGTGCTCAGATTTTGGTATGATTTTTTGAAGTTGTTTTCACTTTTCCTCTTATTCTGCATTTTGCAATGAATTTGCTAGGAATCTTTTTTCGGCTTCCTATGCATTTGTTGCTTCTGAATGTATGAATGGAATGAATAAACTTAAGGGATATTCTCAAACACTGCTTGATGATACTAATTTCAAACTCAAAGGTGACCTCGGGTGACCTCTCGAAGCCAGGTCAGAGAGTGTCACGATCTAGATTGCTTTTATCCACTTCATTGAAACTAATTTACATCTCAGAGGATTCTCATTCTCTGGCGTTGCACCAGCTCCTGCTTTCAGCCAGACCGCTCGCTGTGATGACGTTCGTGCATTGTTCGATCGATTTTCTTCTCGCGTCCTTCCCTTAGGTCACACCTTCCCTCAGGTCAGTCGCTCCAAATGAGGCTTGATATCTCTCGACAGGATATGGTCTGCTGGTAGTCAAGAGACCTTTTCACCTCTTTATATGCCTATCGGCACAAGGATTACCGGAGAACCGCGACCGGTTCGATGCTGTTCTGGCGGTTGTACATTTCAAGATGAATTACACTTTGAACGATGCTTCTTTTCCACCACCCTCGGACACTCAGAGTTGATCGGTTCTTGCTTAATTTATGCACTTTCGAACACGCTGACTTCACTCAATCGATTGCGGGAGTCAGTGGAAGAGCAGTCATCAATGGGTTTCGAAGCGCGCCTGCTCGAATGCAAATTTCCTCGTTCTGCGAGGCGCATTTCTGATCGCGTCTGGGAGATTAAGACTCGCCCGGTTTTCTCCCTCTTCTTGACCGAAGAAGATAAATTAGCGCCGGTTGATGCTAATGAAAATGAAATCAATATTTTACCCCGGGTGCTCCGCGTGTCCGTGTTCATGTGCAGTGGAGCGTATTCTTCATTTTTCTTCGCTAGTCGGAGTGAGAGATTGTTTGAACGATGGTTTCAATTTGTTTGCTCAAGCTCGTTTGTTTTCGCTCCAAGTGGGCAGTGAGCTTTATGAGAACAGCAGAAGCCGGGAAGCGGTTCAATGTGGTTTCGATTGGAACCCGGAATGTGTTTCATTCTGTTTTCAAATTATTCAATAACACTTAAAATGCTTGTTTCAAAATGCAACCAAGGAAATTTGTCAAGTTGAATCAGTAAATTTGACAAGTATAAATTATCTCCACACGTGCCATAATCGATTACTCTCAAGACCCAGCGGACATGTTCTGGTCATTAGTAGTAACATGTAAAAGTCATATCTGCTCTTGGCCGATGCGTGTCAAAGTGTGCTCATACACACCATTTGCATGGAACTAATATACAACCGTACCTTTTGAATCTTGAACGATTAATGAAAGTGCAAACCATTACCATCCATAAGTTATCCAATTTTAAGTGTGCGTGCAAAGTAAAAAACTGGCAGTCACTTGAAGTGTAAATCATTCACCTCAGGAGACTTGAATAGAGATTATAAATCAACTATTGGTCTTTCAGTCACGCAATCGCACGACGGCTCAGGCAAAGCGTTGAACTGTATCTAAGTAAAATGTTGATAGTTTTCGTTTTATAGAAGTTTATTGATGATGTAGTGAGCAACTCCAGCAGAGTCCTTATGTGAATAAAGCATAAAGATGAGTGCGATAGTTGGCCATATTGAGCAAATCCACAACGGATGGTAAGGACTGTTCATTAAAGAAAGTGGACACGTTTTTTATTTTCAAACAATTTCATAAGTTTGCTTTATATAAAAGAAAATCAACATGCATATGACTGTCTGCATTGTGCTCTCATGCCGTGTGGTTCTATTTTCTATTTGTTGAAGGAAGTGCTATTGCTACCTAACGCTACAACAAATCTTAAACAGCACTTTTCAATGCTAAATAATACCTACAATTTTTAGATTTCCTGTTATTCCTTTTCGATCCTTGTTAGGCCCTTCGGGTAACCCGGCTTGGATATCGCATTGGAAAATTCCTCTTCGGTCCCTCGGATTCTTGTAGTTATATGCTTGGTCGTCGATTTAGAGCAAATTACTCTGCTACTATGGCAAATAAGCTCAAACGAAAATGGCAATCTATTGGTTCGCCTGAAACCAAATTAATGTGCATAATCAATTTGATATGCTCACAGATGTTGAGAGTGATCCATCATCTAATCAAAATTTGAAAAAACTTTCTCGATTGAGAAAGGAAAAAGTTCCCCCTATTGTGGTGACAATTTCGGATTTCCGTGCTTTTTTCAAGGAAATCTTGACATTTATTGAAAGTGTGAAATATTCCCTTCAAATTTCCAGACGAGGTGAATGCCGTTTGCAAGCAGAAACCTTGGACGGATTCAAACGTCTTCTTGAGTATCTTACTCAGAAGAACCACAATTTTTTCACTTGCGACACCAAAGCTGAGCATCTTTTCAAGGTTGTCTTGAAAGGACTGCCCAGTGATGAATCTCTGGAAGAAATAAAAAACGAGTTAATAAAATTACTTGGAATTAGCCCAGTCCAAGTAATTAAAATGAAAATGAAATCCCGGCCTGGCGATTCTCGCAAATGGATTTCAAACGATTTTTGCTTAGTTCACTTCAAGTCAAGTGAACTTAATAACCTTAAGGCTTTAAAAAAACAAGTCTTTTGCTCCATGTCCGAGTGAAGTTGGAACATTTCAGAATGACTGGAGCAAATATTCAAAGCCTCAAGCCATATGATTGGTAAATGCATGAATTGTGGTGATTCCTCGCACACTAAGGACGACTGTACTGTGAAGGAAGATCCTCAAAAATTCAAATGTACAAATTGTGGTGAAAACCATAAATCAAATTTTTGGGAGTGCAAGACTCGCAAAGCAATTTTGCAGTCGCGCTCTTAACGCCAGGTAGGAAACAATACACGTTCCCGACCAGCTACTACCCATTCTGCAGCTGTTAACAACGATCAGCAAAGAACAAATTCCTACCAAACCGTCGGTAGAAACAGCGGGCAGGGTTTTCCATCCGCAACTGTTACTTCAAACGCTCAACGAGGAGCAAATACTATTTCGATACCTGCCGACACCAACAGGGTTCAATCTGCAAACCCTACATTCTTACCTAACCGTGTTGTTAACAATGTTCAACGTGTAAATGGACCTACCGACGCTGCCGCTGGGTAGGAACCAAAACCATAATTCCCACGGGACTTCTGATGAATTTGATTTAGGTAACATATCCACTCCTAAATTAGTATTTTTACAGCAATCGTTAATCGATATGATGACCGATATGCTGAAAACTAATTCCATGTTTGAAGCTATCCAAACTGGTATTCAATTTGCCAATAATATTGTCATGACATTGAAGTTCAGTAATGGATTTTAAGTCATTACACATTTTGAATTGGAATGCTCGATCCATCAGAGATAACGAGGATGAGCTTTTTAATTTTTTAAGAGTTCATAACGTGCACATTGCTGTTATAACTGAGACTTATCTCAAACCTGCCCATAAGGTCAAAAGAGATCAAAATTATGTTGTCTACCGAAAGGATCGCATTAATGGAGCTGGTGGTGGCGTTGTCATCATTGTCCATAGGCGTATCAAACATCACATTCTTTCTTCATTTGAAACCAAAGTTTTTGAAACTTTGGGGGTTTCAGTTGAAACAAAATTAGGTCAATTTACTTTTATAGCTGCCTATTTGCCTTTCCAATGCACTGGCCAGCAAAAGAACTGGCTCAAGGGTGACCTTCAGCAACTTACCCGTCATAGGTCTAAATTCTTCGTTATTGCTGATTTCAATGCAAAACACCGCTCATGGAATAATTTGCAAAGTAATGCCAATGGGAATATACTTTTTATTTATTTATTTATTTATTTATTTATTTCACGGAATGTTTAAAAAACAATGTTAACCTAACACAACACTAGCACTATTGAACGAACGGAAGCATCTGTCCAATGGATTGTTAAATCCATATGTGGTTCTATGGCGTCTGATAAACAATAATTCACGCTCACGCAATTGTCGAGAAGGTCCATAAAACGATACATTGAATAACAACGAGGGACAGTCGAGATTTCCTTCTATCAGGTCAAACACGAAGAGCCTTTGCAAGTTAATCCACCTGGAATCAATCTTTTCCAGAGCGATGAGTTTAAAGCGGCATGTGTAATCGGGCAGGTCCGCTGGGTTCGGCCAAGGCAGCTGACGAAGAGCGAAACGTCCATCCGTTTGATTTGCGTTGCATGAGACGGCATCCACACACAAATAGCATATTCCAGGATGCTTCGAACAGGTGAGCAGTATAGCGACTTGAGTGCGTAAATATCGTTGAAGCTCGTGGTACAGCGTCGTACGAATCCTAGGGCTGCGAACGCTTTAGCGGTAGTTATGTAGACATGCTCATTGAACCGTAGTTTACTGTCGATGTTTACTCCAAGGTCACGGATGGATTCAACGCGTTCCAAGTATACTGGTCCAACCCAATATTCGAATTCAATTCGAGACTGCCGACGAGAGAATGCAATGGACTTACACTTGTTGATGTTCAATTCCATCCCATTCTCAAGGCACCATCGTTGTAGTAAATCTATATCCCAAGTATCTAAGCTTCGCAACAGCAAGATCGTGAGGCATTTTGTCGAACGCTTTGGAAAAGTCGAAGTAAATGGCATCTATTTGACGCTTGTTCTCAATTTCCGTTGATACAAAATTGGTGAACGTCATGAGATTTGTTGTTGTTGAACGCTTCTTAACAAATCCGTGTTGAAACTCAGATAAAAATGGTTAAGAAGCAACGTACAGGACATCATGAACTAATCCTTCGAACACTTTAGCCAGGCAGCACAAAATGGAAACGCCACGATAATTCTCAACTGCATGACTAGATCCTGCTTGAATATCGGGCAGATCGAAGCTGTCTTCCACAGTTTCGGGAAGGTACAGTGGCGAGGCGAGCTATTGAAAATGATTGTCAAAGGCCTTTGTAGAGACTCAGCACATTCTTTAAGGAACAACGGCGGAAGGTGGTCGGTCCCAGGTCCTTTGGAAGGCAGACGGAACATCATGCTGTGTTATTTTGAAGAGCGGCAGATTCAGGTCGAATAATGGGCAGTTCCTGAGGCTGTCAGGTGAAAATGCTGGCGAATTAGTACTGTGTACGTTTTCAAAGAAATCGGTAAATAGATTGGCTAATCCATCAGGAGAATCAGCAGTCGAATCTTTAAAGGTCATCTCAGCTGGAAATCGATTTGAGCGTTTGCGGTTACGAATAAATGTCCAGAAAGAGGAAGGATCTTGCTTCGCAGTCGTCTCCATGCGGGTGATGTTATTACGAAACGACGCAATTTGGCATTCGTTGTAATTGGATTCAACAGAATGAAGATTGTTACGATTTTCATCTGTTCGCGCTCGAAAATAACGCTTGCAGGACATACGAACAACGTTACGAAGATGCTGCAGCTCAGGAGTCCACCAAGGATGCTTGAAAGGCTGTTGTCTACATCGCTTACGTGGCACGTGTTTGTCCAAGATTCTGTACAGAGTGTCATAAAAGATACATACCGCCTCGTCTGTGTCCTTGTCACGGAACATCATATCCCAATCAACGACAGAAACACTATTGGACAAAAGGGGGAGGGAGAAGGGGAGAGGGGGAGGAGGGGGGAGAGAAGAGGGAGGGAAGGAGGGAGGGAAAGGAAAAAAATAAGGGAGAAAAATATAGAGGAGAGGGAGGAAAGAAGAAGGGGGGGAGGGGGAAGAAGAAAGGGAGGGGGGGGGGGGGGGGGGGGTGGATCATTGTTCTGCAGGCTATTACACTATTCAATGCCCGAACAGCCCAACTTGTTTTTATTCAGCCAGAAATCCCTCAACTATTGATTTGGTCCTAACTGATTCATGTCAACTTTGTAGTCAATTGATTACCCATGCTGACTTTGGTTCTGATCACCTTCCAGTTCCACCTCCATTTGAAATATCTCAAGAAATCATTTCTAATTCCATCAGTTCTACTTTCAACTACCATAGAGCTGATTGGTATCAATATCGAAAATTTATGGAATATAACTTTGATCCTAAGGTTTCATTGCAAACAAGAAATTAAATTAATTATGCTCTTGAATCTCTGGTAGATACGCCTCAATAAGTAGAGCAAGAGCTGCTTCAGTGCCAAAATGCGAGGTTAAATTCGATTCAGTTATAATTGATGACGATCTTAAGCTCTTAATTCGTCTGAAAAATGTACGTAGGCGTCAATATCAAAGAACACTTGATCCCGCTATGAAAGTCATATGGCGAGATTTACAAAAACAAATTTAAAAAACGCTTCTCTGCCCTGAGGAACAAACATGTTGAAAATAATGTTTCGAAATTAGATCCGAGTTCCTTTCTGGAAACTCTCTAAAATAAAGAATAAAACTACAACACAATCCTAGCGGTTAAGGATAGGGAAAAATTTTGTGATTACCATTACAAAGGTGAAAAACTTCTAAACCAGTTTAAGAGGTTCGGCAATTCCCTCATTTTGGGTTTTGGGTCATACCTATTATTGAGCATCTAGGGTGTGAGGGAATAAATAAAAAAAAATCGTAAGTCGTACCTATTTTGAAGACAGATAAAAATTCGGCTGAAGCTTCTCGCTACCGACCAATCAGTTTGCTTTTCTTCTATGAGTTTTCTAATTATAAATTTGTTTATGATACGATTCTACATCAAAACAAAATCTACTTATGCTCTGCTGAAGTTTTAGTATGACCACACGAATACCCATCAACTTCGCATCTTTGAGCAGTGTTGGTGACTGCCGAAAAAATCGGCGATAATTATTTATTGTTATCCGTGCTTGAAACAACCACATCGATAAATGTATTGATAAAGGCATCATACGCAGGAACTCAGTGAGTGAACAAGATTAGACGTTTTGTAGATTACTTCATTCCACCACGCAAGTCGAATGGACAACAGCTCAGCCTACTTGTGATTCACTCTTCGGTGATTGAGTGGCTATGGAAATACGACCCAGTAGGATCGCCAGATGATAATGTTCGGAGACGAGAGAAGGTAGCATTCATTTGAACAGAATCATTCATTTTCAGTTAGTTCGAATGACAGTGTTGGAAATTTTGTTAAGTATGTACCGTCTGGGAAAAATCAGCCTATTCCATTCGATTTCTTTTCTTCTTTATTTGGCTCTTATGTCAGTTTTGCTAAAAAATGTGCTCCTAGTCATATCGTTACTTCGATGCGGAAACACTAGCACAAGTCTTTATTTCTTCACATTATTGGAGAACAAACTACACTTTACCAACATGCCCCATGACAACTCGAAGACAACGTGTAATCGGATATTTTATAAAATTATTATACCCGGGAATTTTTGAAATGCTTGGTGAGGTACACTACCCGAAAAGCAATCGTAACACCGTCACCACTCTCCTAAACTGTGCCATCATCAGTATATACCAAAAACAGAGAATACTGACCCAAAGTAACACATGTCACTTTATATTAACATTTGGCGTTTAGTTGCTACATATTTTCTGTTACCCCACTGTATTTACTGGATAAACTGTGCTTTTCGGCTTCCAATTCATTTTTGCTTTGAGCGCGGCACCACACAATCACCAAGTGATCCGATCGGAAGATTCGAACACTAGCACTCAATCGAATAAGGAAACGAAAATGAATCACCAACAGAAGCCAACGAACGAATCAATAAATTGTACAAGCAAGCAGTGATGAACACGCATACAATTGACAGGCGACGAAGTTCATGCTATGTTCATTCAATGTTTACCTTGGCCCATCAGTTTTCGGTTTGAGAGATGAAACAGAACTTCTCACTGTGTGCGTCTATTGAATCAAAGAAGAGCGTGAAACGAATGATTTATGAAACGATTGGAACCATCCTTGCTTTTGAGAGTTACAAATTTAATTCGTTCAAACAAAGCTGAAGGGTGCTCCACTGGAGTTGCTCTTCTAGACATAGAAAAAGCATTCGACAGTGTTGGCATGAAGGTTGATGCGAAACTGAAAAAGTTCAATTTTCCGCTTTATATCATGAAATGGTTCAAATTTGTAGAGTGTGGAAATTATATTGTGAGGGGGGGGGTGGTGTCGGGGAGTTGGGGGGTATTTATAATTTCGGCGTGCGGGGGGGAATGTGGTGTGAGGCAAAAATCGTGGTGTTGGAGGGAAAAAGGTGGGATTTTTGGTTTTTTAAAAAGGGGGATTTTTTGGAACTTAATCCACAGGAGGGGTTTTGTGAGAAGTATGGTGCTGGGGGGGTTTTTTGTAGTAATTTGGGGGATGGTAAAAAAATTTTAATTGGGGGTTGCAATATAAATTTAAAAATATTTATATCCTCTTATGTATGTATGTACGAAGCCACCATCCTAGCGTGGGCCTTGCCCTGCATGCGGTTCCACTTAACAGAAAGATCATGCTTTGTTACCGTTCTATATTCAACAAATCGCTGTATGAAGGGCCAAAATGGGTTGGGCAGGCCCGTAAGCAGACACACTTACGCGAAACCTGCGGGAATAAGAGAATCTCCTTCCAGCAATATAATCCTATAAAACGAATAACAAAATACGCAATTCAGTTAAGCTTTCCACTAGATGGTTTGTTTAAGAACGGCGCGTCAAATTCATTACAACTGTTGGAGTGGAATGTACCAATCATAAATGATAGACACATCCCCTCCTAGACTCCGGTTGGCCGTCCCCTCCTTTGTCCAATTGCAACTTCAATGTCCCCCCGCGCCCCCCTCCTCTCCTTTTTTTTTTTAAAAAAAAAAAAGTTTTTGGTTTTTAAAAAATATAAAAAAAAAAAAAAAAAAAAAAAAAAATAAATATATATAGAGGGTGAAAGGGTGTCCACGATGAAATTGCCACACACAAAATTGATTAGCAAAATTCGAGTTTTCATCCGATTGCCATCAAATTTTCAGGGATTGAGAAATAACTATTAAACTTCTTTTTACCATTTTACTCGTATTTTATTTACAGTCCATACGCAAATGCCCGCACCTTGGCCTTAACCCTGGCCATAAGATTCTGCAAAACCTGTGAATCAACCGTTTTTTGCATGTAAACCCATACTTTCTTCAGTTCCTCGACTGTCTTCACTACCTTAGGTCGTTTAAGAAGGTGCTGCTTCATAATCGCCCAGTACTTCTCGATGGGGCGGAGCTCCGGAGTGTTGGAAGGGTTGAACATTTTCGGCACGAAATTGACCTTATTGTCCGCATACCACTTCAGCACGTCCTTGGAGTAGTGGCATGAGGCCAAATCCGGCCAGAAGATTGTTGGGACGTTGTGGGCCTTCAGGAGAGGAAGCAGCCGCTTCTGGAGGCACTCTTTTATGTAACCTGTCCGTTCATCGTGTCCTGGGTCACGAAAGGTGCACTCCGCTTCCCGCACGTGCAGATGGCTTGCCAAACCAGGAATTTCTTCACAAATTTGGACATCTTCTGAGTGCGGACATGCTCCGAAACGCTGAACTTATCCTTGGCCGTGAAAAACAGGTTGCCGGGGATCTGTTTGAAGTCGGCCTTCACATATGTTTCGTCGTCCATGATGCAGCATTCAACTTTCGTCAGCATGTTGAGGTACAACTTCCTGGCACGGGTTTTGGAGGACTTGTTCTGCTTCTCGTCGCGATTAGGGGCCTTTTGTACCTTGAACGTTCGAAGCCCAGCCTTAGTTTTGGCCTTCTGGACAAAACTTCGGCTTAGGTGCAGCTTCTTAGCCGCATCCCAAACGGAGGCGTTCGGATTTCGGTTGAAGGCCCCAACTACGCGGTTGTGATTTTTGGTGTTGTACGGAATACTTTTTCCTTCACTTCTGGGCTTCCGATCGGTGGTCAACCGTTCCTCGAACCGCTTAATCACTCGCGACACCGTGGAATTCGCGATTCCCAACGCTTTAGCGATGGAACGATGCGAGAGATCCTTGTTCTCGTGATGAATGCGCAAGATTTTATCACGCACGAGCTGTTCTTTCGACTCCATTTCTGCGAGTTTTAATCACAGGACTTGCAGGATGTAAATAATGCACTATAAACTAAATCCACCCAAATTTTCATTAAATTCTACTCAACGGTTAAAAAGTTAGAGCAATTTCATAGTGTGGCAATTTCATCGTGGACACCCTTTATGAGTATATACAGTGTACGGAAAATTTGGTAGCCTGGACTGGATAATGTTTTCGAATTGTACACCTTGCATGTCAAAATTTCCTAAATGATTTTTATTTAAATTACATGTTTGCATACTGCTGGCCTACTGCACTTGTAGAAAAACCTGCAGAAAAACCTGAAAATTTAGACAATGTATCGTAACCATGAGAAAAAAATGAATTAAAAATTATTTTACCTAACTTAGTAGTTCCATGGATGACCTGAAATAATTTTTATATAATAGTATAACTTAAATTTCGGCATCTTGTTCCGTTCCCTTGCATCGCAATAATCATTTGTAGAGGATCTCATAGGTACTACAGTGATTTTAAATGATCAAATTAATTTAAATGTAATAATATACTTTCATATCATAACAACGACGTAACAAAATGATAACATGAGCACGACAGTTATCGATAATAGAATGTATATCTGTGACTAAGCTGTTCATCCTCTCGTCGATAGACTTCACCTTTTTCAGCTAGCATTAATGTCAAGTAAGATTAATATGTGTATCCATAATTATAATAATAAGAGAATATAATTTATTAATGTACAAACAATATCTGACATCCAACGATCCAAGCACATCTAATGTGAACGTTAAGCTGAAATAATGAAAAACAAATTGAGCCTTTAATGCTTGTAATGTTGCTCCATGCTCATAAGATAAGTGATTTTAGATCGAAAAGATGATCCCAAAGCGTAGTGAATTTATAAATTTAATGTAGATGATCGCACCCCCTCACTTCGCTATTGTCAGATTGACAACATTGCCCAGGCTACGCCAACCAGCGTCTCCATGTTTCAGCTGGCAGTCTTGTGATCATATAAAATATTTATATCCTCTCATAAACAGAAAATCCAAACTTTGTTTGAAGAACAAACTTCTAAAATTCAAAAAAATTTTTAAACCCGGCTTTTTTTTGTGCTGGGCAATTTGGTTTGGTTTTTGTTGTGGTTCCATTTTTTTTATTACATAGAATTTCAAACGTTGAGACTCTAGAATAAATGTCCAACAAAATAATTCATAATTTTAGACAAAAATTATTGCAATCTTCAATTGCAATGATCAATTCTCTCTATAGATTAGACCTAGTTTTAAGAAATCGTCAATTATTCTTACACGCAGGAAAAAAAACCCTGTTAAAAATACTGAATAAACAAGATAAAAATAATATTAAAACAATTAGATATAAATGATACCATATAAGGCTGAAATGTTAATTACTTAGCAGGAGCACCTACAGTATGCAAAAAAAGTTTATCCACCCTCAGTGAAAAATTAGATTTCTTCCAAAAAATCCACCAGAAAATTGAAACACGTTTAATTGTTGTTCAGTTGATTATTATTTATGCAAAGAGAAAGCAAATTCATGCGATTTCAAAACAAAATACAAATTCTCTTGCATTTGGAACATGATGATAGAAAAAAAAAGTTACAAAATAACGCAAAAAAAAGTATATCCACCGCTTTGGATCACATAGTTTAAGTACTTCGTATGACCACCTTTGGCTTCAATAACTGCTCGACATCGTCGTAGCAAAGACTCAACAAGCTTAGCAGTTGTTTCCGGGGTGAGTTTGTCCCATTCAGTTGAGATTACCTGCCGCATTTGCTGGATGCTTGTCGGTTTTGGCTCCTGGACCTAATTTTCAAAATTGACCAGAGATGCTCGATTGGATTAAGGTTGGGAGACTGTGCTGACAACTGCATAACCTTGATACACTTTTCCTGGTACCACTGCGAAACCAGCATTGAGGTGTGCTTCGGATCTCCGGCTTGTTGGAACGTATATCTGCGCCCCAACTTTAGCTTTTGTCCAGAGGCTGTTTGTTTTCGTTTCAAAATGTCCAAATAAACCACCTTGGTCATGATTCCATCAATGGACTCAAGTTCTCCAACACCGGATGTAGGCAAGATCCCCACACCATGACTCTACCTGAAGAAATAAAAATCAAATTCATGCAAATTGGTTGAAAAATCAACGTTGGTAAAGCAACTCACCACCGCCATGCTTGACTGTAGGCCGCAAACACTCCTTTTTCAAATTTTCACCGGTTCGCCGCCATTTTCTTGTGATACCATCAGATTAAAATAGCATAACTTTCGTCTCGTCTGACCAAATCACCTTATTCCAGCCATCACTGTTCCATGAAATGTGGTCCTGGGCCCACTTCAACATTTTTTTGACATTTTTTGCGGACAACCATGGCTTCTTAAGTGCTACTCTGCCCTTAAGACCTTTCTTATGAAGATGATTTCGTACGGATTGTGATGTCAGTTGAATGGAAAACTCACTTTCAATCTGTTTCGCAATGTTCGTAGCTGATAGTCCCCGGTCCAGCTCCGCCTTCTTCACGATAGTTCTGTCAATTCAGCCAGTTGTCTTTGGAGGACGCCACGGTCGCTTAGCTGGTGAGATAGAATCACGCTATTTGTACATCTGCACAATCCTAGCGACCATACCTTTGTGAAGCTGAACAATGTCGGCAATTTCGCGGTAGTTTTTGCCAGTTTTGTGATGTTCAAAATTCAAATTTCGGATGCTGATCGAAATTTTCTGCGTTTTAGGGCGTTTTGCAACAAATAACTTCCAATTTTGAACACGAAACTAAAATTTTGAGCACGAAAACTTCAAGAGCACTAAATGACCGCTAGACACAATGTTTACATTCGAGAAAGTTGCAGAATACACACTAAAACTCTTTAAAACACATTTAAATCGTAGTATCCGTTCGGGTTTTTTTTTGCGTAATTTTTCACCCTTTTTCATAATTCATCACATAACATCTCAAGAAGAGATATAAATGCCATATTCTCAATGACAATGTGATAAAAAATCATGAATAGATAAATCATGTAAGAACACTCGTCAAATTCAACTGATTTTCACCAGAAAAACGAAAAAATTTTAAATTATTAGGGGGGGGCGGATAAACTATTTTTGCATACTGTAGGTAAATATATGAATGTAAAATCATGTAAAATTTGGAATAAATAAAGAGTTAAAAAAAAAGCGGCCAAAGGTAATGCGTCGCGTACTGGTTGGGACGCTGGAGAAGGTCCAACTCGAGGTAGGAAATCTTAAATTATTTTCGTCAAGCAAATAGCAGGCTTTCCAACAAAGAAACACTTTCATGACGGTTATCAAAATATCAGGAAGAATAAATCTATTCAGCTTTAATAATCTAATTTAAATAATAGCAGGAATCTACATTCCCAATAGACCAAAACCATCTACAACGCAATAAGGATAATAATCTCCAGGTGGTCGATCATATCAACAGGATGTGCTCTTGTGGTGCCTTCTCGCTCCACCATCTTGGAAGGCAAACAGTTTCAGCAGCAAGGTTCGGAGGAAGAAAACGTATAGCACCACATCTACCGGTTGCTGAAGCATTTTAACCCGATATATCGAATTAGAGCTTGTTCAATCAAATTTGGAGAAGCTATTCAGCTGTTTCTTCTAGGGAAGCGGAACCTATCTTGAGCTCAATAAGCAGACCTCCAGTGGAAATCGGTGAATATGCACTGAATACCGAACACTGAGTACACAAGTTATTCACAATTTATTCGTTCACTTACCGTTAATCGTTTAGCAACACACAAAACATTCGATTCTGATAATTTTCTTCCAATTTAATACGGAAAAGTTGCCACTGCTATGTATCTATTTTAATAATATCACGAAAAACATTAATCCCATCTGTGTACATATGTTAATCGTACTGATTTTAATCAAGAAAAAATATAAACAAGTTAACGCTCTCCACTACTACACCCAAAAATATAAACGTCAACAAAACTTTTAAAAGGGCCTATGCTGCTTTAAAAACATCACTGTTTCTATTGTCGCTCATATACTAAGTCGCACTTGCGATGCGGTAATGGTATTTTGACTGCCGAGTTTGCAACAAGCCTAGTTGTTGCGCTTTTTAGCCCACTTTGATTGCGCGGTGTGATTCTATAAGTGCGACAACGCGAATACAAGTCCGATCTAACGTTGAATCGTGTCTGGGAGGAAGCTCTTTATAGTCAACAAAAAATAAAAAAATAGCTTTATCAATCTTCAAGAAAATTTCAATGCGCCGTATAAAATTTAAGCAACTGAGAAAACCCACCAGATTGTATTTAGTGGGCAACTTTGGAACTGTGGTATCAGTTTAAAATGATGGCGTAACTGTTTTATCCAGGCTTTAAAGACTGGCAGGAAACAAAACAACAAAGGAGGGAAGAAGGGGGGAGGGTGGGTGGAGGCAGTAGAGACGAGAAAGAAAAAAACGAAAAGTCGTGGCTACCGAAGAGGGTGGGGGGAGAGGGGAAAACGGGTAGATGGCTCGCGGCGTGTGGGGTGAACGCGGGGTAACGGTCGGGGGAGAGTGGGTGGGAGCGGGGGTGGGAAGGGGGAGGGGGTGGTGCAGAGGGGATGTGGGAGCAATCCTTTGCGACAGATTTGGAGGATAAAACTTGTATTAACCTTTTTTGTCATAGCTAAAAAGGAACTGAATCGATTTTGTTTGTTGCATTGTTTTCCCAAGTTCTTCAAAGCTTTTTTCGTTGTTTTGATTCTCGACTCGCTTTGACAGGCAGTGACAGCCAAATATCGGCTCTTTTTGACGTTCACATATTTCGTATCCGTTTCTTCCTCCCAGATGCCCAGATCTTCGCCGCTCTTATTCATATTATATCAAAGAGTAAGTGCAATGAATATTAGTGACGTTTACTGCACGCACACTGACGTCTTGCAGATACAGTGCAAGCACCCTTTTGTTTTCCTTAAAATTCTAATACATACAAACGATGTACACATCAATTCGTATTGTTCAAAACCTTGTATGTAAATTCACATAGTACCCAACATTCATTGCGAGCGTGTACGCTTGACGTTTAGTTTTAAAGGAAAACATTGGAGAGGATCACTACCACATCTACACAACAAACACTAATACATTTGAACGTAATAACCTCAATAAACGCTTGCACCTTGACGTCAGCACTTTTTATCTACCTCTTTCACTCTTTTGGTGAATAGGGCTATCTAGCCATCGCCTGGCCCTCAGAAAGTGTCAGTTATTTGTGGGCATTGTTTACTTTTTTTTTGTATAAGATTATATTAGGTCGTTTAATCGTCACATAAAACATTGGGTCTGTTTAATGGCCAACTCGAACTAACTCGGAGTATCATGCTAACTCTTTTTGGCATCAATCCCTGAACGAATGCCGAAAAGAGGCCGAAAAAAGTTGTTACGAGTCATCGCGAGCTGGTCATTAAACAGGCCTAATATCTCACTTTCAGCACTTATAACTTATTGGTTATATTGCGCACTTTGCACCCTACTGTTTCGCAATTAATTTTAAGTGCAGAACCGTTAACGAAAGGGCTGGTTTGCATACAATCGTGTCGATGTCTTTGGCGCACTTATTCTTCACGAGCCGTTGCGTAAGGGGGGGAAGAAAGAAACGTTTGGGACACGAAATATAAATGTAGGGGGGTGGGGGGGGGCGAAGGTAGTGGGTGGGGGGTTGGGGAATGGTATTTTTGTTGGGTTGTGGGTGGGAGGGGGGGGTGGGTTCTTCAATTAAAAATAAAAAAATTCAATTTATTATTATTTTTGGATGGGGGAGAGGCAGGTGTGTACTGGAAAAAAGGGAGGCAAATAAAAAAGTGGAATGATATTTGCTGGGAAAAAAAAAGAAAATGTTTGTGTTTTTTTGTGGTATGGAGGTGTAATGTCGCGTTTCGGATCCTTCAATACACACATTCGTTCACGGTGGTAGTCAGACAAAAACTCATCTTTATTCACATTGTCTCAAAGTCTATCATACATCAGGTATCTCATTTCAAGGTTCTTTATTTGTAGGTATGGTTTTTATTTTTTTTTTACAGTGACTCATTGTGACGATACTACATTCCTTCCTTTCTTAAAACTGCTCAACATTGTTAATTCTAAAATCTTTAAAATACATTGGTTTCTTTGATTCCCTTCTTGGACGAGAAAACACCTCTTCTGGTTGGTCGTGAGCAAGTCTACCAGTAGTACAATCCGGTTCCACAGGTATCGCCGATTTACTCGTGTGAGTAACATCCATTAGCCCCGTTTTGTCATGGGTATCCGTATGAGTGATCTCCGTTCGATCCGTGTTGTCATTATTATCTACAAACAGCTTCTTCACGTGCGACACATTTCTATGAATGATTCTCGCCGTTTCCGTTGATTTTAGAGTAACATCCGAGCCCCTGCGAGCAATTACCGTGAACTCTTCAGGATCAAACGTCGTCGAAAGTTTATGATCCTTTTGAATTCGTTTTACAACAACTGTATCACCCACAGACAGATCATCAGGCATCGCCATTCTCCGTTTGTCTGCATACTCCGCTTCTTTCATCTTCTTAACGTGATCGCGGTCCTGTATTTCTTCCAGTACAGTATTTCCTTTAAGCATAATACCAGGTAGCTTATCCTTTAATTTCCTCCCAAACATCAACGTTGATGGTGCCACACCTGTCGTAGAATGTGGCGTCGAGTTATGCATCAAAATGAAGGTCCTCAAGTCCCACTGCCAATCTGACGCAGCAGTTTCGTGGCTGATTTTCAGTCGTTTAACAATCGATCGATTTATCCTCTCGACCTCCCCGTTGGCCTGAGGCCAATACGGAGTTATCTTCTTATGCTCGATGCCATATTGGTTGCAGAAATCTTCCAGTTCACTACTAATGAACTGAGGGCCATTATCAGTTTTCATTGACTCAGGCATTCCAAAACGGCAAAAATTTTCATGCAATGCCTTCACTGTTTGTTTTGCTGTGATTTGTCTCATAATGATTACTTCCGTAAATCGACTAAAATAGTCAATGATAACCAGAAGATTGTGACCTGTAGGTAGAGGCCCAACAAAATCGATTGCAATGTCAGCCCACGCTTTCTCAGTTAATTTGGTTCGAATTAACGGCTCTGGATGATATGGTATGGAAACAAGGGTGCACAATTTGCACCTTTTCACATATTCGTCAACTTGTTTATCCAGAAGTGGCCACCAGACTTTATGTCGGAGTCTTCTCTTCATGACCACTATCCCTGGATGTGATTCGTATGCAATGTCAAGTTCTCAAAGTTTCCGGAATAATCAATCGATCACCTCTCAATAAAAAAATATGCACCTTACATAACTCAAAGCGAAACGGTTTGAACTCTTTGGTCATAGAATTCCATATACCGGATACCGGATTCCAGACATTCTATGACGTTTTGCAGTATCTCATCCTTTTGTGTTTCTACTGCGACTTCTTGAACTGTAATTGCATGTGGAATTCCAGCCAATGCTAATTGATAAATACAACCCTCATCCGTGACACTGAATTCTGTCGGCTTAGAAACCGATAGCCGTGACAAAACGTCAGCTAAGTTGTTTGCTCCAGGTTCGAAAACTACATCATAATCATATGACTGCAGTCGCAATGCCCATATCTCTATTCTTGCGCATGGCTTTGCACGTTTTTTGAAATAGGAAATGCAGCGGCTTACAATCCGTCACAAGCTTGAACCGTTTTCCGAGCAAATACAATTTAAATTTATCGACCGCCCAGACTAGACCCAGAGCTTCTTTCTCTGTCTGAAAGTATTTTCTTTCCGTTTCCGTTAAAGCTTTACTCGCAAATGAAATTATCCTTTCTTCATCGCTATGTTTTTGCTGAAGAAGTACGGTATCCAAGGCATTTTGAATCACTAATTGCCATCTTGATCTCCTGAAATGCTAGTGAATGTTCAGCTTTCCAGTCGATTTTTTCTCCAACCCGCAACAAACAACGCAACAACTCGGTTTTATCCGCCAGCGATGGAATAAAACGACCTACATAGGTGATTAGCCCCAAGAAACTGCGTAACTCGGACACATTTCCTGGTTCTCTGAACGATACTATGGTGGCCATTCTGTTCTCAGTTGGACGAATACCTTCGCTGGACCTCGTGCCCTAAAAATTCTATCTTGGATACGTTGAAAACACATTTTTCATCATTTAAGAGAATATCATATTCTTGCAAGCGGTTTTGCAGTTGCTTTAATCTTGCATCGTGCTCAGTTTGTGATCGCCCTGTAACCATTAGGTCGTCTAGATAAACAACCACTCCTTCCAATCCTGCGACAATAGTTTCCATCACCTTTTGAAATAACTCTGGAGCACAGCTTATTCCGAACATAAGGCGTTTGAATCTGTATAAAAAGAATGATTTCACGAAGTTTAGATGTCCAGCTTCAAAATGTGACTTGCGCCATTTATTCCACCGAAAAGTTCCTCTACAATTGGCAGTGGATGAGTTTCTCTGACGACAGCTTGGTTTGCTCTGCGCATATCAACACAGAGTCTAATCTCTCCATTGTCCTTCAAGATAGGCACAATAGGAGACACCCACGCCGAAGGTTGTTGAACTCGTTCAATAATATCTCGGTCTAATAGATTTTGTAGTTTTCTCAGCAATCTTGTCCTCTAGAGCAAAAGGTGCACGTCTATAAGGCTGCTTTATTAGTTTTATGTTTGGATCTACTGGGATTTCCACCAAAATGCCCTTGATTTTAGGAAATACTCCTGGTGATTGGTGAATTGATCCTACATTATACCCAATCTACAAAACCTTCAGTTTCTTAGCCGTTTCGTCTCCTAGTAGACTCTGTTTCCCATTTCGGGTGACATAAAATACAGATTCAACCTTATTTCCATCTGCCTCAATTTTCGCTGTGAACATGCCAACCATATCGAGTGGACGTGACGACCCATATGCCTTGAATGAGCGATCAACTTGGCTGTCAAACATCACTTTTGCCTTGCATGCCCAAAGCTTTTCCCACGTGGGAAGATCAATAAGATTCGCTGCGGCTCCCGAATCGATTGTCATCGGAATTCCTACACCTACGATTTTGAATCGAAATACATTCTCTCCCATAACATAGCAAATCTCTGCATCGTTGTCATCCGCCATCTGATTTTCAACCATTTTAACCGGTACGTTCGCCTTGACGCGTTTCGCTAGAACGGAAGCGTAACTTTGATCCTCATTCACTCGTTTCGTGCACCATTTAGCAAAATGCCCAAAACTTTTGCATTTCAGGCACCTCGCATCCTTTGCAATGCACGCTGGGCTTCCTCTCAAATGTCCCCGACGTCCGCAACCAAAGCAAATTCTATTGTCACTGGTTGGCGCCATCTTGAATCTTCTCAATCACAGAAAATGCACTTTAGAAGACATTATATATTCTCTTTTTCCATCTACTTACGCCACTTTCCACAAATACCGAGCCGAAAACAACAATTTTCCCGCAAAAACTCAGCTCGTTAAAATTATTTAATTTTCACCTCGTCGCCAGTGTAATGTCGCGTTTCGGATCCTTCAATACACACATCCGTTCACGGTGGTAGTCGGACAAAAACTCATATTTATTCACATTGTCTCAAAGTCTATCATACATCAGGTATCTCATTTCAAGGTTCTTTATTTGTAGGTATGATTTTTTTTTTTTTTTACAGTGACTCATTGTGACGATACTACAAGACTCACCATACGTTGGGCATAGAATGCTCTATGAATGATTGAACACGCACACTAGCGTTGATGTGTATGCTATCCGGTATGTGAGCAGTGCCGCCAAATTCAACAGAGATAGAAACATATTATTGAATGTGGAATTTTATTTTTCAGCAAATATTGAAAAAAAAATGTACAATTAGAAGTATGTTTTTATATATTTAATCTATAGAAAAATAAAATAGTTCAAGTTTGGACGATTTGTAGCACTCCCACAAAAAAAAGGTGACATTGAAGTACTGCCAAACCCATTTCATTCGAATAAGAGTCATAATAAAATAGTTTGGCAACATCAAGCGATTACGTCGATTGTAAACACGGTTCAGAATAGGTGCAAGCGTATTTAAATTATTGTGAAAATTAATCCCATAGTTTTCTAGTATTTTATCACGTATTCGTAGATTCTCGTGTGGCTAGTGTAATAAGTGAAGTGTGATTTTTATGGTTTGTGCAGTTACACAACGAAAATGTGTGAGGATATAGAGCAATTTAAGAGAAAACTTGGAGTCTGGCTCGAGTAAATTCCCTAGTACGGTTAGATCAATACGACGAATTTGTAGTGCAAAGGTAAGAAACTGTGTTGAAAATCTGACTGCTCATTATTTTTACGAAATTTTAGTCTCCGAAACCTTTTTGTAGCTTTTAAGTATATTCAAGACCTAATTTTATTGGCCAGGATTATATATTCTTGGTGACTGCGTCCATTTATTGGAGAAATTAAACATCTTTTTACGTTTGACGTTGGATGACTGCAGAATGTGATGAATATATGTACAATGGTGAGCATAGGTTCCGCTGCCCTACGTTGTTACAAAATCATAGCAAAGTAATCGTTAAGAAGTCAAAGCAAGATCGTAGATTCTTGTCAACGTATCATATTACAATCTGTTAAACATGATTGCGAGCTGTATGTAAAAGAAAAATAACATGGTGCAAAATAGATGTCCATTCCTGGCGTATAGATGGACGAGTGCATTAAGGACTGGATAATGGATACGGAGATCGCGATTTCGAATCTTGGCGGAAGCAGGTAAAGCTGGTCATTATAAAAGCATGTAAGGAGTGTATCGAATATAAGCTATCCACATACATTTGCGTTGTACGCATGTATTTGTGATGGTTTTTTATGCTCTGAACACTGCATGCTGTGCGTTTGACTGTCAGCTTTCTTTTGTTTACTTGTTTGTGCGGTTCAAATTCTGCGTTTTCAAAATGTGAAATGTGAAAAGGAAGTGAAAATTAAGGTTCTGGACACATGGCTAAGTTAGAAGGGTATTACTATGCGAAAATTGGCGAAGCGGTTTGGAATTCATCATGCGAGTGTTAAAACCATCATTAATAAGTTTGGGGAACACTATTCTTTGGATGAGCTACCAGGAAGAGGCAGAAAACCCGGTTCTTCCAACCCGAAACTGGAGTAGAAAGTGGTATCTCTAATCATGAAGAACAAATCAATGTCAATACGTGATTTGGCCAAAACAGCAGGAACGAGTGTCGGAATGATCCAGCATATCAAGAGGCGAAACCACCTGAAGACCTACAAGAAGCAGAAAATCTCGAAACAAAGTGCAGAACAGAAGAAGCGAGCAGCAACAAGGGCCCGGAAATTGTATTCGCGTCTTTTGCAGCGTCCGGATGCATGCGTTTTGATGGACGATGAGACCTATGTAAAGGAGGACTCAAAAACCCTTCCAGGTCCACAATACTTTACTGCCGTCGTTGGGGAGGATGTGAGCGATGCGGACAGGTCGATTCAAGTGGAGAAATTCGGTCGAAAGGTACTGGTATGGCAAGCAATATGTTCCTGTGGTTTGAAGTCAACCATTTTTTACACTACCGGAACTATAAATGCGGAAATCTATCGATCTGAGTGCCTCCAGAAGAGATTGTTGCCTTTATATAAGAAGCATAGTACACCTTCACTGTTTTGGCCGGATTTAGCGTCGGCTCACTATGCCAAAACCACTCTCAATTGGCTTGCGGAAAAGGGTATAGATTTCGTTGAGAAAAATATCAATCCACCAAATTGCCCTCAGCTTCGACCCATCGAACGTTACTGGGCAATCGTGAAGAGGGTCTTCAAGAAGACTGGTAAGACAGCTGGGAACATGCAGGAGTTCAAAAAAATTTGGGCTCAAGCGTCCAAAAAATGCGATGCAACACTTGTCCGGAACTTGATGAAGAGCATTCGATCCAAAGTTCGAAAATTCGTGAAGAAATAACTTAAATTTCATCCGGTCTTCATTATGTTACTTGAAAACAAAGCACCGTGCTGCGGAAGACTCGGCTGTTATAAAATCCACCTTTATAAAGTTCTGTTTTAGCAGTGACTGAGAAATGAGTTGTATAAAACAAAACATGAATATAACTCTCCACATCTTCATCATTTCCTCCCGCAGAAACAATCGAACAGCTATTCAACAGAGACGATAAATTTAGTAATAATTCTTCCTTTCAATTCTCCTTTCCAGGTAAGCCGCCCCATGCTGGAGAATTGTACATCACGAATCAGTAACCACTTCAGCAGCACGACCCGTTACAGTAATTCAAAGGATGTGAGATTCTTTTGTTTCTGACTGAACAACGCACACAAACCAATTCCGCTGGACCATTTGGTCCAGTTTTCCCCCTCTCCCCCCCCACCCCCTAACACCTACGTCGGGGGCAAAGGTTGAAAATCATAGGAAACTTCTTTTTTTTTGTAAGCCTGGGGGGGCGGGGCGCGCTCTGTTTCGCCTTTTGTCATGTCCGGTGGACCGAAACGTGAATGTTCAACAACAATCCGACCAAACCAAGCATTAACAAAGAGAACGAACGGAAAGCACAATCATTCTTCGAGTCACACCGAACAACGAAATGCATTGATGGAAAGAACTGGCCGGCCACCGGCTGCGAAAAAGAAAACCCCTTTTCTCCGGAGTTATTTATCGCTCACGCAGATCAACATTTTCGCACGGATCTTTCGGTTCTGCTGAAAACCGGGAGTATTTCGGCTCAGGGGTAGGTCAAGCAAACAAAGAATGAAAAACAGCTTTATAAGAATCTCACCCCCAGCAGCTGGGCTTTGGGAGAAGATTCCGAGAATCAGCAGGAAATGGAATACCAAAAGATATATAAAAAAAGTGTACTTGGTAGGTGGAAGCTTATAATGGGGAAAAATGCCAACACGCAGCCAAGGGAGGAGGTCAGGTCCGAGTCGACTACGTTTTAGAACGAACAGAGCTGAGATCGGCTGAGAAGGCGGCATAAATCAAAAAGTTTTTAAGTGAAACATAATACCGGTGGAAATTTATGGAATTCGATTCATTTTCTTTGAATGGGTTTTTCATTAGTTGTTTTTTGTTTTTTGTTTTGTTTCTCGCTTCGGTCGATAGGGTGAAGGGTGGAGGGAACTATATTTGATTGCTTGATGACTTTGGTGGCTCATATATGTGGTGAACTTGGTGGCCATTATTGGTTTTTACTATTTCTCATTTGATTCTCACCTCGCCGCGCCTGAACACGTTTCACGTTTCGTCATTGTAGATTCTTCAGAGTTCAGTATGTGTAGCCGTACTGTGTAATATAATGATAAATCAAGTTATTCGCCATTCTATCTCTCTTATCAATGCAAGGCATTGGCTAGCCATCTCTTTCTAACATGGCCGGAACTGCCTCTTATTACGAGCTGGACCCGTTTGTATTTGAGCCGAAATGGATTTTTTCAATGGAAATCTATATTTTGATAATTCTTGGCATATTTTTAACGTAGGACTACCATTCACTTCTCTTTATTGGGTGGCATTTCAAAAGTTTGAAAAATGAGAGCGTTACTGTTAAAGTGCAAGGTTTTTGAACGCTTATTAAGGGAGAAAACAAAATTATTGCTTTTATTATAAGGTGCGCAACTAAGTTCTCGCTGTTTTTTGGTGAAAAAGGAACTGTATTTTGAAAACAAAGGTTACAGACGAATTATTCAAAGTATTGCCCATCACTAGCTACGACTTTTTCCCATCTTTCTGGTAGAACGTGAATACCATTTCGATAGAACTGTTCGTCTTTTGATGCTATCCAAGAATCAAGCCATTTGAGATGTCATCATAGGAGTGGAATTGCTGACCAGTGAGACCATGTGCCATCGAACGGAACTAGTAATAATCGGACGGTGCAATATCAGGAGAATATGGCGGGTGGGGTAGGACTTCCCATTTGAGCGTTTCCAAAGAGGTTTTCACGGGTTTCGCAACGTGAGGTGGAGCGTTGTCATGCTGAAGAATCACTTTTTCGTGTCTGTACTCGTATTGTGGCCGTTTTTCGTGCAGTGCTCGGCTCAATCGCATCAATTGAGTTCGATACCGTTCCCCGGTAATGGTTTCGTTTGGTTTCAACAGCTCATAATAAATAACACCAACTTAGTCCCACCAAATACACAGCATAACCTTCGCAGCGTGAATATTCGGCCTAGGCGACGATGTTGAAGCATGCCCGGGCAGTCCCCATGAATGTTTCCGTTTTGGGTTACTGTAATGAATCCATTTTTCGTCACTCGTCACAATGCGATGTAGAAAACTCTTCCTTTTTTGCCGCTGGAGCACTTGTTCACAGACGAAAAAACGACGCTCAACATCTCTTGGCTTCAAATCGTAAGGCACCCAAGTTCCTTGCTTTTGAGTCATTCCCAACGCATGCAATCGCTTAGAAACGGCTTGGCGGGAAACTCCTAATCCTGAACCAAGCTCTTCTTGCGTTTGACACGGATCCTCATCGAGCAATGCCTCCAATTCAGAGTCTTCGAAGTTTTTTGGCCTTCCTTCACGCGGACGATCATCAACACTGAAATCACCGTTTTTGAAGCGACGAAACCAATCACGACACGTTGTTTCACTCAGAGCAGCATCACCGTAAACTTTTTGGAGCTCTCGATGTGCTTCAGCCGCCGTTTTCTTCGAATGAAAGAAGCAAATCAACACTTCCCGCAAATGACGATTATTTGGCACGAAATCAGACATCTTCAAACAACCAAAATATATAACACTAAACCAAAATCACTGATTTGGCAAAGCGGTTTGTTTACCATATGTCTGAGCTTGGTTTATGACGCTTGAGATGTACAACATTCGACCAGCACTTACTACTGGCGCCATCTATTGCTAAACAGCGGGAACTTAGTTGC